>JACEIK010003536.1:115196-149519 GCA_018107945.1 Datura stramonium | reverse complement strand
GGTCCAGTCCCTGTGGGTTCGATAATCCGATTCTTAAAAAGAGCCACTATATTAGTTGCACGACCCGTACACTTGCGGGCACGTCAATCTCCACTTAGAAGTAGGAAGATATCAATATGGATTTCATCATAGGGTTACCAAATGTCAATAATATGATTCTATTTGGGTGGTTGTAGACAGGTTGACTAAAGCAACCCATTTTCTACCGGTCAATACTACCGATTCAGCGGAGGACTATGCTAGATTGTGCATTCAGGAGTTCGTTCGGTTGCATGGAGTTCCTTTGTATGTCATTTCAAATAGAGGTACTTAGTTTACCTTGCAATTTTGGAGATCATTTCACAAGGGACTTGGTACTCAGGTCAAGCTTAGCACGACTTTTCACCCGGAATAGATGGTCAGACTGAGCGGACCATTCAGACTCTCGAGGATATGTTGAGAGAATATGTGATTAATTTCAAAGGTAGTTGGGATGATCATTTACCTCTTATCAAGTTTGCCTACAACAACAACTACCACTCCAGCATTCAGATGGCACTATTTGAGGCTCTTTATAGGAGGAGATATAGATCGCCTATTAGTTGGTTTGAGGTAGGCTCTATCCAGTTTTTCATGTATCATTGTTAAAGAAGTGAATTGGTGATCTGACTTTGGTTTTTCCAGTGGAGAGAATAGGTGTGAAGGATAACCTTAGCTATGCGGAGGTACTTGTTGAGATCCATGATCGTCGGGATCGGAAGCTGAGGAATAAAGAAGTAGCTTCGGTGAAAGTCTTGTGGAGGAATCAGCTTGTTAAAGGAGCTACCTAGGAAGCCAAAATAGATATGATGGCTATATACCCACATTTATTCCCTTCTGACTCAGTTCCAGCATATAATATATGTTCCCTCCTTAGTACTCTATTCTGTTTCATGTTTAGTTCATGTCTCTCAGTTCCTTTCATATTAGTACATGTATGTGTGATTCATGAATTCAGTTCAGTCATGTATATCAGTCTAGAGTGAGTCACTCTACCAGTTTTCAGCTTTAGATGTTCAGCACTTGAGGTTTCAGTTTCCTTCCCCAGCTTTTCAATATATTTAGTCTACATTCAAGGATGAATATTCCCAAAGGGGAGATATTGTAATGCTTCGATGGTTCCTAAGACTATATGAGAGGACTGGAAATGAGTTCAACAGAAAATCTACATTTTTTTCAATACGACTCAACTTACGAGTTATAGGTTGGTAGTACGGGTCAAAGGAAGACCCGTGGATCAAGTTAGAGATTTTTGTTCCCCAAACAATGAGTCCCCATTACGAGTCGTAGTATGTGGGTACGACCCGTGATCAGGGATCGTAGAAATTCTTCAAATCTATCCAGTGATTGTTGGTAGGAGCGATGGTACGACTCGTGGGATTCTGTTATAGATCGTAGTAAGATTCGTGGAAATATGCAGAGGGTTGGAGGTTTTGGACTTGGTCAGTACGGGAGGATACCACGCGTCTTAAGAGGATTGTATGACTCGTAGTACGAGTCGTGATAGCTGACAGATAAGTTTTTTCTTGTAAATTCATTATGGATATTTTCATAATTTCTGAGCTCCTAAGCCCTAAATTACGCAGCATTAAGTCCTGAAAGAATTGTATTATGCGGGTTTAACCTATTCTAATTCATTCAATTCCCATGCCTTCAAGGTTAGAGGGTTCCATTGAAGATCAGGCCTAGAATTCCTCCAATTCTCCTCCAAATCTCTTGGGCTTTGCAAGTCAAGATCAAAATCAGTTTACCCAAGTATGTAGGGGTATGAATGAGAGTTTCCTTTCACTCTCATGGCCAAATTTCTCGTCAAGTTCATGAATTCATATGTTGATTTAAGTGTATGATCCTATGGGATTTTATCCCAATTTCATAAAATTCTCAATAATTTATTTATGGGTCAATTATCCTCACGTTTCAAAGCATATTTTAAGATCTATGGGAAGATTTTATACCTATTTTGAGTATTACTTTTATGATTTCAAATTTTAGAAAATTATGCCCAATTATGCAAGTTTCATGAAAACTCAAGTTTATGATTTTGTTATGGTTGTGGTTCTCCTAAGCCCTAATTTTTTATTTATGATTTATGATATGATTTCCTATAAGTACTCTTCATGAATTTATGAATCTCAAGTATGGTGACCTTCTCATCATGTATGTTCTTCATGATTTTGGCCGACTCATGGGCCCCTATTTCATGGCTAATCATGTATTTCAAGTATAATCAAGTATGTTATAATTTAACTAGCCATGAACTTCATATATTACTTCACTATTATTATATAAGCCTTCATGTGCATGTTTTCGGGAGCAGTGTCTAGCACCAAGTAGGCCCGACATTTAGGTAAACTCCATGGTCTCAAAACTACGCGCTAACATATGTTTTTATCCATGGACTCTAGGTGGGTCCTTGGACTCTATGTGGGTCCAGTTAGTGATATCACGCTATGTACGTCCCCTTCTTGGCAAGATTGGGATGGCTCTGTCCACTAGAGCAAAATAGTTGGGGCATCATGTAAGCTCTATTGTGATGGTGTTGGTTAAGATGAGTCCTCCCATTATTCCTTATGTTTTATGCATAATCATGATATGATACTTTGGCTCAAGTTATATTTTTACAAGATTTCTCTTATGATTACTTTTATGACTAGTTTATGAATGATTTGGAAAACCTTGAGCCCTCATGTTTACGTTATGATTATTACTTCATGTTTTGAACTATCCGATTATTATGAACTCTTATGTAATATATTTGTCCATGTTTATTTACCCTGCATACTCAGTACATTGAAAGTATTAACCATATAATCTATGCTATATTGTTTCATGATATAGGTCCAAGAGATCAGGCTCAGCTGCGCCATTAGTCCTGCTTTCGTATAAGTTCTGCTAGCCACTGTTGGTGAATCCTCATGTTCTGAGGACACTCAATTTAGTTGTTATTTTGTTATTTTAGTTATGGACTTTTGTCGAGCTAGTTGGGTTGTCCCATAAGCTCATCATTTATGTTATAGGCTTTTCAGACAATGTGTAGAAACTCAGCTTGTCAGTGTTGGCTCGGTTTGTAATTATTACATGTGTAGATTTCTTCTTATTCATGTCCAATTTGACAATTTTTGCTAATTTATGCTCTTTAGCCGCTATGTTCATGAGATGGATTGATTTGGAGTCATTTGTGGTTATAGATCCCATGTCTCAGTCCAAGCTCTCAACTCAGGTCGTGGCACACTAGCACTTCACCAACAACTTTAATTTTCTCTAAAATGGCCACAAATTCATCATACGAACTCGAAATGCAACAGTTCTTTCTCCTATAATTCCTAAACAATGATGTAGACCTACTCATTCAATCCAAACTCCATTTAGTGCTTGTTATCCCAATCATATATTATTTTTTCTTGTTTAAGAATTATTTCATGTTTTGCGATAAAAACATGATCTTCACTTATCAAAATTGCATCAAACTTTTCAGATCACTCATATAATTCAATCTAAGAATTTTTGAATTCTTAGAATAATTTTTCGATCTCTAGAACTAAAATCAGACCTGTGAGTCATTATATTTTATGCCTAAAATCATGCCAAAACATCTAAAGCTTATCAGAATTAAATCAAAATTTGTGGACAAGTCTAAATTAATCATGCAAACCTGTTGGAACTTTCACATCCTTAATCTGAGCTCATTTAGACAACTATCTGACTGAGGTCAACTCTTAACTTTAAATTCTATTAGAATGCAACTCGAGTGTTCAAAACTATCCGGAGCTCGTCAGATATAAACCAAATAAGCAAATCGATCATAAAACATGTTTTGGATTCAGTGGAATCATCAAATCACTTATATGAGTTCGTTTTTACTGAAAGTTGACCATGGTCAAACTTAGAATCCTTACAACTCAAAAATTCAACCAAAGGCTCTAATCACTTTCAAATACCTCGGAATCCATGCAAACCATCCAAATAAGTCATAAATCATCATACAGAACAAATGAAACTATTAGAATTCGAATCCGAGCTCATTAATCTGAAATGCTGATTTTGGTCAAACTTTTGAAACTTTAAACTTTTAAAACTGAAAATCTCATCCGATCTTTATTCGATTACTTGGGGTCATGTCACCCATATCTGCAAGTCATGAATAACACAGTGAAGCTGCAAAAATATTCAAATTGGGGAAATGGGTCAAAAATCACAAAACGATCATATGATTCGTTACATCATCCACCACTTAAATATCTATTCATCCTCGAACGGCCAAGAAAAAGTACTAAGAGTGTCCAGGCGCTGTAAATACCATGGTAGGCCTCATGCATGAGCTCCCAAGAAAAAAGTTACATCAGTAGTCTGCTTGTTTACCTTAGCTGTTAAATCTTCTTTTGTTTTAGCCAATGAGACTACATCTCCTTATTTCAAAATCAAAACTTCTCAAAACAACTAATTTTCATATATTTGTACTGTCTCTGCACACAATACCCGATTTGATCATCATCATAGTTCTGAATGTAATTGATTCATCAACATACATTATATTCACCATAATTCGATTACTATGCGGAAATCCATTGCTGACTCTATACTAATAAAATACTATGATCCAACCAATCATCATTTCATATCCTCCATAGCCATTATTCGTACCAAGAACCCTTAGAAAACACATTTTCACACACCACATGTCTAAATCATGATTTTTTTTGTCGTAAAAGGATATTGTCCTATTTTGAACCAATCGTAAGTATTTCTATTAGAAACTGGCCTTATCTAAGGCAAATTTCCCTAATTTCAAGTTTGATAGTTTTGTTCCGTCAAGATTAAGAAACTGAGTCAAAATTGATATCTACTTCCATACAAATCTTCAAATGGTATGCTTCACCCCTATTTTAGATATTTTGTTCTCAAGAAAAATCTGTAGAAAATAACTGATCTCCCAAAGGCTTCCCATATCTAATCATATATTCCCAATACATCATCGACTATCGATGTAACTACCCATATAGTTTCCCCCGACAAGGTAGTATCGATTCCACATGAAATCCACAATAAACTTGCCTAACTGTAAGTTTTTCTGATAATATAAACGCATGCCACTTGACATAACATGAAAAATCTAACCCAGTGTAGAATAGGTGATTACCCCTATATTGCCAATAGTTAACTAAATTGACCCTAACTCTTCACAAAATCACTACTCACTTCTTTATAAGTTTGTGTTGACCTATTCCATATTTCACTCATGAATGTTCTTCTGTTGTCTTTCCTGAACTCAAAGGAAGAAATCCACAAAATCATCAACTCCGCACCAAGGATCAATATTTGATGTCTTCTTTCTTCACATTTATCAAGTCATACTAATCGAAAAATTCGGATAGAACTTCATGGGATTTGAATAGATCAAAGAATCAAATATGTGAACCTCTTATGCTTACCCCTAACATATTTACAACTTTAAACTCTTCGACACAAGGCATACGACCTCATACTCCATAAGTCTGAATCACAAATAACTTAGAGCAACACTTAGTTACGCCTTTAATAATCCCTAAAATAAAAAATTATTGCAATTCATGTTCCCTTCTTTTGCACAAGTTTTTCCAAGTCATCTATAACTGATATTTTAGATTCTTCTAATCTTACCAATCCATACTCCAACATAGCCAACTTCCCCAAATATAGTCTAACATAGAAAATCCTTATTCCTGATCCAAACCATATAGATAACTCCCTTTACTTGATCAATTTTAGCCCATTCACATGAGGATGTCATGTTACCACACACTTTAGTGCACCACAAATCATTTTCCTCTTGATTTTATCATTTCAGTCATCTGAACCTCACTAGTTAGGAAACTCAAAGCCACCATGGAACTTACCACAAATCCTAGATATAATGTTCGTAGAATTTCTCTTTCAAGCATATATCTTATTAGTACATGATAATATCACCATAATCTGAGAAAGATCTAAGTAATCATATTGTTCTGAATTTAAGTCCCCCTTTTCTAAAGATGAACACGTAACCTTCCAAATTAAAATAGATATCCTAACCCTTATTTTCCTGAATTTCATATTCTATTTCCAATCACATTAACCTTTATAAACCAAAAATCCTTCAAATCTGCTCGAGGAGTGTTTCAAAATACCATAAGTCTTTGTATCTAAGTTGAGTCAATCATAAGAGTAGTAACAAACCATAAATCTTGGGAGTCTGAAAGTCTTTCTTACCTTACTCAAATCTTTTAAATAAAAAAACCTTCCAAATTAGTTGCATCACGAGTATAACCCATCACAAAGTCTTCTCAGTAAAGTACCTAGCAATAATAAAATAATGCCTTAAACCACTAATGCTTTGGTTGTAATCTGTAGGACAATTCTCAATCACTAAATTCACATTCCTAATAACATTCTAATATGGTTTCATGTAAGCCTACTTGTTAAGAGCTCCCTTTATCCACAAGCTCCCTACCCCAATACTAATTCACTTCTCTTGGCCTCAATTGATCAAACTGGCCTCAATTAAATCTCTAAAATGTAGTTCACAAGATAAACTTGTTAACACCTACCATTGATCCACCACTTTAAATTCCCTTATTAATTGATACCTAGCTCGAATGTCCGCTGACAATGATTGTTTTTGAAAAACCACTCTTTTGTCTTATTGCTCCCGACTAGAATATTTTTGATAGACCATACGATTATTCCTTTCAATCCTCCTACTCCGTAGAGTCGTATTAGTAGTGATAGCAGAAACTTGCTAGTTCTTTAAAATTGAATGCAATGTAAATATCCATTCTTCTAAAAAGGTGAAATATCCTATAACTCCTCAAATAATTGTCCTTCGTACTTGTTAAAGCCAAATCTAGTTTCATTAGTCAATTTGTCTACCCATTTAGTTTCTCTCCATGAAAGCTAACTAAATCCACTACTTTTCTATATCATAACCATTGAAAAGGTCATACATAGATCACACCACACAAATCTACATGTGACACCTCGTATAATTTAAGTCATAAATTTGTATTTTCGAGGTAGGACTAAGATTACTTAATATGCTAAGAATAAAGTGTTAAATACCTCCATAGTCGTATGTTAAGATTAGACATCGATCAAGTGGTAGAACGAAATTCAACAAAAATTATCATAAATTTCTTTCTGGAGATTCTCTAAAATTTGGTTCAAATATCTTGAAGCTTTTCTCCCAATATATAAGGAGTTAGGAGGCCTACGACCTATCAAATAAAAGGCCTATGCGTCTATTTTCCAACCAATTAAATCATTCATAAATATGACTTTGGAGCGCATAGATATTCGCGTTTTCATATAACCGAGCAAGAAGGAGGTGAGGACCATAGGGGCTCCGTGATGGAAACATATCACACCAACAAATCAGCACGTTCGGTAGCGTGACACATTGCTACTGAGACGGTGGATTCCTATATATGTTATTTGGTCGGTTATTTGATCCATCGTTCATATTTTTCCAATAAGCTTCATGACCTGACCCTCCCCTATGCTCTCTTCTTCATATATTTTGGTTTATACAGTTAGAGATTATTTTCTAAGGTGGTTTCATATGTCGGGATGTCAGGAGCTCAGTATGACTCATGTTTTGATGGTGTTTTCGGCAAATTTTGTGGCTATTCTTATTGAACCATTTGGTAAGACATTTTCCCTGCCTTATTCTTAGTTGTTTAAGATGATTTTAAGTATGTAAGTATTGTTAGGTTGTTGTTTTAGAATTTCTATAGCCATTTTCATTAAATGTTAGTCAAATAAGTGTCAACTTGTGTTGTTTCTGTGTTGGACTTGTTGGAAGCGTGTTTGGGGTGTGAGTTGTTGTTCTTAGGAAGTATTTTGGTAATTTCGGAAGTAAATATTCGAGTATCTTTCTTCCTAGGAGTTTAAGGTATGTTAAGGCTTCTATTTCTTCCGTTTTGGCATGATTTCAGCTAAGTGGCGCTACTCATAAACTCGTGCCTATTGTCTGTTTTTGGAGCCTTAGAATTATATTGTTACTATGATTATTGAGGTGCTGGTTATACGGTATTATGTGCATATATGTGATGTGTTTATTGCTAGCTTCGGATTTGGCCGTTGAAGGGCATGGTTGCGATTAGTCGATAGTTCTGATAACAATCAGGTGGTTGAGTTGATGCAGTAGTAGTTGTTGTTGTTTTTAAACATCTATCATGGGTTAGTTCTGTGGTTAAGGTGGCATGGTGGGTCTATTTATGTCTTAGTGGTGGCTAGAACCGAAGGTGGCGACGTCCTTTGGTTATAATTTGAGTCAGTGGTCATGTTGGCCTTGTTGATAGAACTTTGGGAGACCTAGTAAGAGTTGGAATGTTATACCTTTCTCAAATGTGTGGTTTGTGTGTGAACATTGGTAGTGTATGTACTTACCGTGATTGTATGCTTCGATTATTGCCTAGTGGCTTATGGTTACTCGATGTACGAGAGTTGTTCCAGCTAGGGATCGAGCTTGAGCTAACTTGTGCCTTGTGGATACCCAAAGCACGAGAGTTTTCCGGCTCGGGGTTAAGCCCAAGAGTTTATATAGTCTGTGGAGTTGATAGTTCCATCATAGTACCAAGGCAAGATGTGATTCGAGAGTTGGTCTGGCATGTCTGAGCCTCCCTGGGATCGCGATAGTTCTCCCAGTTGGATTGAGTTCCACCGACTATGCGCAACTGAGAGTTGTTCTGATAGTTCTTGATTGATATTGTTGCTGATGTGTGTGCTTATGTTTGATGGATGCATATAAGGCTGTAAGATTTTCTGGAAAGGCTACAATTGTGATTTGATTTATATATTATATTGTTGCCTTGGATTATCTTTGTCTTATAAGTTGTGGATGCTACTAGTGGTTTGATGATAGTTGAGGTTGTTGAGGGGCCTAGAGTTGACCCAGGTAAGACGTTTAGAGGGATCCTGTGTGGTATAGGAAGCCGCAGGAGAGTTATGTTAGCCCGGTGTCATTTACTTTTTTTTTTGTTACGTTGGACTTGCCAGGCTTATGGGTTCTAGGAAAGTTATATTTGCTTACTTGAATTATGATTTCCATCCTATTGTTGTCCAGTATGTCTATTAATCTATACTTTGAATCTTTTTATATCTTTCTGCCTTACATACTCGGTACATTTTCATTCTAACGCCCTAGTCGGGGCACTGCATTCATGCCTGCAGGTGTTGATCGACTGGTAGATAGTAACATCCAATTCCACTCCTATCGAAGAGAGAGTGTAATTGGTCGTTCACAAAATAAATATACCTGACAGGTGTTGAGGTCGAAGCCCACAAGGAATTAAGTTGATAGTCCAAAAGTTATAAACTAACTCAAACTAAAATACATTGTTGCTCAACATTTGAAAAGTAAAATTGGGGGAAAAAGAGAAAACAATAATAAATTCTAATTTGGAACTAAGTGAAGGGAGTTTTGAATAATGCAATCACAAGTGAGATGGCTAGGGGTGTGCTATTGATGGGCTAACAACTAGAATGGGATTTACCTCATTGCCTTAGATTCAAATTTATCATAGATAGCAGTGGATAAATTACATTCTCACATTTTTCAACCATAAGAATGTTTATATCTTTTATTCTTTAACCTTTTTCTCAACCATAAAAACATGAGAAAGGATCAAGCTATCTTTAGCCTTGAACTTTTATTGGAGTGAAAATGTGGGTTTTGACAATCTCTAGATCAACCCCACACACCAACACTCTAAATCCTCCCTATTATCTTCTCACCCAATTCTCACATTTCTCTCTCTAGCAAAAGCCAAAAAAGTAAAGAAAAATTCATGTTTGCAACCATCAATTTTTACAATTAATTCTTACAGAAAATAATAGGTCTACTTGCAATTAGAATGCAATAACGATTAATCAATACCCATTAAAATTTACAAACCTATCATGCATACACCCTTAGCTACCAAGTTAGCTAGTCATATTTAAAGAGAGAGAGAGAGAGAGAGAGAGAGAGAGAGGATACCAAGAGAAATCCCCTTAAAATTCATTATAATGCTTCACAACTCTGCTTCACAACTTCTTACAACAATGGAGGAATTCTCCCAAAATAGGTTAAAGAAAAAGAAGAATAAAAGCAAATTCTATCACTACAATTTTATGGTGTGTTTTTCTTCTCTCTAGAATTGAATGTGTGAATGAATGGATGATGTATGGTGTATAATTTTTGGGTCATAAATATTTGTACTTTCTTGTGTATAACTTTTCACAATTGCCCTTGGAGGTTTCTAGGAGCTTTGGTAATCTTTTTGGACATTTTTGCCCCTCCATCAACGAAATGGGTCACTTGCTATTTGTTCTGCGTTTAGCAGTTGCCCAATAGTTGGTTCGCAGCTTGGATGTTGTTTGACCAGTAGTTGACCGGTGTTAGACCAGTGTTTAGCTGGTGCCAATCTGCCTCACGCTGGTGCAAGCCAGTATCACTTGCATTTGACCTGCGTTTCGTAAGTCTTGATCCCCGTTTCGCCGGTTAAACCATGCCTTTACTAGCTCTTTTTTAGATCTTCCATTATCTTTTCCTTCTTCAAATGCATACATAGAGATTAAAAAGGGCATAAAATCCTCCTAAAAGAGTTGAAAACCAAGTAAAAAAGGTCATGCTTAAAAGCCAAATGAGTTGGTAAATTACCAACTCATCAAACCCCCAAACTTGAACCATTGCTTGTCCTCAAGCAAGGAATTCTCTCTCAAAGGAATTTACTTAAGCTTGGAGCATCATGGGAGTTTCACTCAAATCATTAGGACTCAAGACGACCCAAGAATGACACACCAACTCAAGAAGAAGAAACGATTCAAAATATGTTGCACAAGCTTCAATAGGTGACCACAATCATTAAGCATATCTTGCATGCATTCATTTCATTCAAACAAAGGGAATAGTTCATCAAAACAAATTCAAGAAGCATCTTATGTTATTGACAATTAAAATTCAAAGCTTGCCTTAAAGTTTTCTACGCACTTGTTTCATTCACATCTCTCACTTCAAATCACTTTTAAGCATGTATCCCAAGGAAGTGATGTCACTTACAAGAAGAGAGAATCCATATATTTTTAAGAATTTCATACATAGGGATTATATGATAAGGAAAATACGCTCACTCTCACAAAGAAATTCAAGTGCATACAAATTGATCCATATGCTTGCCCTTCATGTAATTCACCACTAATATAGAGTTGCTACACACTAAATCACTACGGACTTGCAGGTTATCATGAAGGCTAGGGGTAAGGGTAGGATAAATGTTGAGATCTAGTGACTAGAACCTCGCTAATGCCTTTTTGTGAAAACTTTTAACATCCCATCATACTATTGAGACCACTCCATCTTATCTCTCCTTGTTCATCATCTTCATCTTTAGTCTAGCAAGAGACACCCTTATAACACCTTTGGATTCAACATTTAGTCTCATATAAGCAAGAGGTAGCACCTTTAAACTATTCATTCTATTTTAATGATTCAAGGTTTTTCAACCGATCATTTCATTCATTTCATCACAATTTGGTGCTATCTCACATTGAAGCTCTCATATTTCTCCTTTCTCTAGAAAACCCCAAACATAGACTTTTGCCTTATTTTAATTCATTTCCTTATCTCTCCCCATCTCTTGGGCTTTAAGCCCCATTTTTCATTCTTTCATCACTAGCAATTAGGGAGGATGATTTCCAAAGAAGAGGATTAAAAAGGGTCATTAATCTTGTAATGTAGTTTTCAAGAAAGGATCCAAGGCTCAAACAATGGATACCAAAGATTGATGTCCAAGGATATCAATTTTGGTGAAGTGATTATAAAAAAAAGCTTAAGATCATGTTCTAAGTGTAGCCTTGCCTAAAATTTCGCTTTGAATCACACTTAGAGGAAGTTCTAGATAATTATGCATACACAAGATAATTATGCATACACAAGAATTAAGCCAAAGGATTCACCACACATGGCATCACAATCCAAGCAGTTCACACACTTTCTAAATCACATTAAGAGTATGACTTTAGCAAGCTAGTCTAAGAACCAAAAATCCAAGCAAGGAATAAATAATCCATGACAAGAGGGTGGTCATTTTCAAATTTAAGTGCCCCCTTTTCTTTTCAACTCATGTGCAATGCTAAGAAAGAAATTTTGGTGGTACCTCTTCAAATAAATTTCCAAAAGACTCAAAAAGACTCTATACTTGACATTTTTCAATAAGAAAGTCATCTTTCAATCCATCATTGGGAAATGTCACCCGGTTCGACACAAAAATAAGATAAGAAAAAGATTCTCCTCGGGAAAGAACCATGATATAAAGAAAATCCTTGGAGTTTATTCAGTGACTACAATCTAGAAAGGCGATTCTAACTAACAAGTAACAATGATTTTCCCTTAAGAATAACCTCACGCAATCTATCATAGGGCCATATCGTGCATCACTAACAAGTCGGTTACTTAGACTTCACCCCTCCCCCCAATAAAACAACAAAGAAACAAAACAAATAAAAACAAAGTTAAGGCATTGTCTTCTATGACAAAAGTTTGAACAAAATAAGAGAGGACTGGGTAAAAGAACTCCCTAGTATAATAGAGGCATTTGTATTGGAATTGTCTGTAATGTAGCTGAACCTGCATTTCGCCGGTTGGCACCTGCGTTTCACAGATGGAGCGCATAACCACTTCTGAACCTTCTCCTTCTAGGTATTTTTCACATAACCGACTCCAGACCTGCGCTTCGCACCTTTGGACCTATGTTTTGCAGGTCTAGCACCGATGTGTCAATATTGAGCATCTTTTTCTTCCAAGTATTCTAGTGGGCACAACAGCTGGACATGCATTTCATGCATTAGTACCTGTGTTTTGCAGGTGTAGCGTCGGGTTCTCAATTTTGCTCCTTCCACTTTTTGCCACATTCCACACCTATTTCACCCCTGCACAATAAAACACAACACAAGCATAAAGTAAAAAATAAACAAAGGAAAAAGAGATGTAAAAACACTAAGGTTGCCTCCCAAGAAGTTCCTTAGTTAATGTTGTGGCTCGGAGACTTCAACTTTCACCACTTTTCTGTCCACTTTGAGCTTTTAAACTACACCCCTAATTTTTTTCCATTTTTCTACTTGCTTGAGAGGTGGTGGTGCAAAAGTAAGGGCGCCAAGCTATGGGCCTTAACGGAAGAATGTGCCTTGGTCTTGATGGAAAACTCTAACATGAAGCTATTTTGATCTTCCTCTTCAACTTCCTTGTCACGACCCGACATAGGCCAGATCGAGACACGGGACAAGGAGCTCCGAGAGACTCTAAGTCGATCCATGGCATGAACATACATCTAACTCAATTAGTAAAGTGGAATACTCAACATAATAACATAGCGGAAGCGTAATCCTGACATAACATAGAGAGCGAAACGCACTTCATACATGATAACTGAATACTACACATAGTCTGAAAGCCAGTAACATATCTGATGGGTTGATGGGAAAACATGCCCAACTAACTCGACGAGTCTGGAAAACTAAATATAAAGGATAACTGATATCAACTTGTCCTCTAGGAGAGGAAGACTCACCAATGATCTGGATGCTAACTCCGAGATCGAGCTAATGACGGTGCTGGGTCTGAAGATTGGAGCTTGTATCATGAAAAGATAAAACATAGAGTATGCGTTCAGTACGTGGAATGTACCAAGTATGCAAGGTAAGTAAAACAGATGTTTAGGACAACATGATAATAACATAAATATTATAATGTAACATAAGGCTCAAGGTCCCAAAACATTTGTAAATCATTCATAATCATACTCTCAAGAGAAAAGCTTTATTAAATATGACTTGAGCCAAATTATATAATCATAATCATACATAATTCATGAGGAACAATGAGAGATTCTTATAACCAAAATATCCTATATGAGCACACATGGAGCCTGACCTATAAATTCCTAGTTGGGAGGGTGTTCGTACCATGCCAAGGGTAGAACCATGAAGGGAGTGATATCACACTTAAAAGGACCATTTGGGAAAAAGGGGACAGTCTCAAGGGAGGTCCCATCATGTCCTATGGTGGCACGTGGTTCTGAGATTCAGGGCAAATCCTGGGCCCCGAACCTACTCGGTGGGAAATACTACTCTCAAAACATACATAGTGCTCATATTATAATATTCATGAGATTAATGGGATAGTTAAATCATGATAATCATAGGCATGCTTGTAAATACGTGAACATGAAATAAGGCCCGTGAGTCGGCCAAAATTATAAATCGTAAATCATGAGGTTCATGCATACTTGTATAAAAATATATATGCTTAGAAATCACAAATTCATGATGGGCATTTAAGTACATCCATATCATAAACCATAAATCATGATGGGTTAAGGAACATAAAAAATAAGGGTGATCATAACTCGATTCATCATAGAACATGCATAATTAGGCATTGTTTAATAGAAATTTAAATCAATAAATTTATAATCGAACTAGTTGTGAAATCTAATCATGAGTCGTAAAATATGATGTAACAGATGAGAAGTAATAATCCATAGATAGATCATTAAGATTTCATAAGATTTAGGATAAACCCCATAAGATTTTCAATTACAAATTCATGAATTAGGAGAGATTGGGCATGGGTGTTAATGAAAACACCTACTCATGACCCTACATACCTTGGAAAGAAAAAATTTCACCACTCCTTGAAAGCCCAATGAAAAATTTAAGGAAAGCTTGAAGAATTCTAACTTGATCACCTCTTAAACCCCTTCAATATGCATGCATGGATATGAATAAGCCTAGGATAGATTTTACCCTCATAAAAAGCTGCATTTCGAGCCTTAAACGACGTAGTTTAGAACCCTAGGACTTAGGAATGAGGAAAATGTCCTTAATGAATTTCCTGAAATTTCTGCATTGCCTGAGACCACAGAAAATCCAACACGTCGTTCCTTGATACCACGACTCGTGGTATCTGTCCACTGTATCCACTGCCCATTTTGATTTCTCGGATTTAACCCACGACTCAACAGGATAAGTCATTGCATTATAGGACGGTCCGTTATACCGTATGTTGTTTCCCCCTTGACGACCTGCACCTGGCCTTCCCACGAGCCACACCACAACTTGTTCCTCCTTCGAACGAGTCGTGGTTTCCTTTCGTTACCTCGATTGGAGGTTTTCCTACTCCTTCCCACGGTTGCTCACCATGAATTGTTCTAGCTCACGATGGGTCGTCCCATGACCCATTGCTTTTTCTCAGGCTAAGGACCAGTATCCCCAAGACCTCAAATGACAACTCATGGTATCAAACCACGGGTCGTTACGTAACCCATTACATCCAATTGCCACCTGGCCAGTCCTCACCAGGATGCTTCACACGGATCATTGGTGGAACCAACGATCCGTTACATGGCCCATTATGTGGAAATTTTTCCAGATTCTGCCAACTTCAATTTATAGATCCTGGGTCTAGTCTAAGGAACTTTCGGGGTATTACATTCCTCTAGAGACTCAGATGCCTTAATCTTTATGTCATCAACATATTCAATGCTGAGAAATGATTGGAGGGTGGTTTAAGTCGCTCCATTCTCAAGAATGTTTCATGTTGCTATCCTCCTTCTCAAGTGTACTAGAGCCCTTAAGGATGATTTGTTGGATATCTCTTGGGAACTCTAGTGTAACTTCCTCAACTTCGGCATCTTTCATTATTGTAAGGTTGGTTGATTGCCAAATCGCCTTGACCTCTTCAAGTCCACCTTGACTCCTTCTTCATCATCATGTTGATCTTCTTTCCATAAGTCAATTTGAACTAGGTCCCACTATTCACTTCTCGTAGTTATGCTTTTCAATATCTCTCCGGCTTATTCTTTTAGAGAACTATAGTTTTCTTTTTGAGGAGATAATTTCCTAGGCATTGAGGAGTCAACATCCTTTTCCGCATTAGACTCCCGCTCCAAAAAGGCTTGGAGCATGAATTTCATGCTCCCACATGTATTGCTTCCTTTCTCACATGCCATGACTTCATTCCTATCAAGCTCAAGAGCACCACTTCTATCATAGCCACTATAACAAGAAGTGAAATCATTTGGGCATCCAGCCCAATGTCTATCATGACCATCACAAAAAGTAAATTTATACCAATTATAGGAGAAAGAAGGTGCACACATCTCTCTTTTAGGGGCATACTTTCAATCTTTCCACAAGTGGGGTCCTCCACAATAGGGTCACGGGTCATCATGATAAGGGTTGCAACTATCAAACTCTCTTTCGTTCCACGATGCTATAATACAAATACAAATTAACAAAAAAAAAAACAAGATGCAAATCAAAATGCAAAACAAGTTTGAATAATTAACTAACTAATGGCTATCACAAATCAATTCCGCATCTACGGCATCATCTTTTCATAACTTCCAATTCCACTCCTCGCGAAGAGAGAGTGGAAATGGTCATTGGCAAAACAAATCTACCTGATAGGTGTCGGGGTCAAATCCCTCAAGGAATTGAGCCGATAAGTCTAAAAGTTATAAACTAACTCAACCTAGAATACTTGTTGCTCAATATTTGAAAAGTAAAAATAGGGCAAAAAGAGAAAACAATATTAAATTATAATTTAGAACTAAGCGAGGGGAATTCCGAATATTTCAATTACAAGGTGAGATGGCTAAGGGTGTGTTATTGATGGGCTAACAAATAGAATGAAATTTACTTCATTTCCTTAGATAAAAATTTAGCATAGATAGTAGTGAATAAATTATATTCTCTCATTTTTTCAACCACAAGNTACACCCTCACTTGCCCCAGTAGTGAATAAATTATATTCTCTCATTTTTTCAACCACAAGAATGTATATGTCTTGGGTTTTCTCAAACCCCAAGGCAAAATTCAAATTATCAACCACAAAAACATGAGAAAGGATCAAGCTATCTCTATACTTGAACCTTGAATGGAGTAAAAATGTGGGTTTTGACAATCTCTAGCTCAACCCCACATACCAAAACTCCAAATCCTCCCTATTATCTTCTCACCCAATTTTCACCTCTCTCTCTCTCTAGCAAAAGTAAGAAAAGTAAAGCAAAATTCATATTTGCAACTATCAATTCTTACAATTAAAACATAGAGAAAACAATAGATATATATTTTCAATTAGAATCAAAGAGCAATTAATAAATACCCATTCATATTTACAAACCCACTATGCACACACCCCTAGCTAACAAGTTAGCTACTCATATTTAGAGAGAGAGATAGAGAAGATACCAAGAGAAATTTCCTCAATAATTCATCATAATGCTTCACAACTTTATTTCACAGGTGTAATACCTCGGAAGTTCCTAAGACTAGACCCGGGATTTTAAAATGAAAGTTGGCAAAAATCTTGAAAATTATCACAGAACGGGTCATGTGACTGTCACGACCCGAACGTACACCTAGATTGTATACACGGGACAAGGGACCTCGAGATACCCCAAGTAGACCCATGACTCATGCATACAACTAATCTCTTTCAAATAAGTGGAATGATAATCATAAAAACATAGCGGAAACGTAACCATAGCATAACATCAAGGAATACAGGACGTATACGAAAGCTGAGCACTACATACTTGTCTGAAAGCCTCTAATACATAAGATGGGTTGATGGGACAACATCCCCAACTAACTTGACCAATACTAAAACATAATCAACATAAAAGTATATCAAATGGCCCTCGGAATATGAGGACTCACCAATAAGCTGAAATCGTAAGCTGAGATGGGCTAAGGAGGAGGATGAGCCTAAGATCCGGACCCTGTATCATGAAACAATACAACATAGAAAGTATGCGGTCAGTACATGGAATATACTGAGTATGAAAGGTATGTAAAATGGACATTTCAAAGTGAATAAATCTCGAAAATAATATAAGAGAAGGACATCATGCTTACATCAAAATCTTCGTCATATAACATAAGACTCAAGGCTTTCAAATCATTCATAATAATTCTTTTTCATAATCATAAGTAAATGTTATCCAAACATAACTTGAGCCACAACATAAACATAACAATGCATAAAATATGCGGAATAATGGGAGAACTCATCATAACCGACACCATCATGGTAGAGCCCTTCATGATTCCCCACTATCTCGCTCAAGTGGGCAGAGCCGACCCTGGCTTTCCAGGAAGGATCGTGCATAAGGCGTGATATCAAATTTGAGGGAATCATTATCAATACAATATATCCTTACATACCCACAGTGGGACGTGTTTATGAGACACCGTTGTAGTCCTTTGAACACCGGGTTGCTCGGTGCTAGACACGACTCTCAAGAACATGCATATAGGCTCATACGTAAATCAATAACATCATGCATTAAGATTCATTGGATAAAATATAACATTTATCATCATTGATCCCCTTTAAAATATGCTTAGCCAAGAATCATATGCCCTTTTCATCGGCCAACATCGCAAATCGATAAATCATGTAATTCACATCATAAATCGTAAATCATTCTTTAACATGTGGGCCTTTTCCAATACTTCATCATATTCAATTCTTTGAAAATATGCTCATAAACATAGGTAACTTGAATTCATGCTTTTTCGTCATCAATAAATTCAAAATATTGCATATTCATCATAAATCATAACTTTCATGAACTTTCATCAAATAGGCATTTTGGATTTAAAAGCTTGAAACATGATTTTAAAGAGAATAATAATGAAACCTGTCCATCATTCATAATTCAAGAATTAAAACCCAATTAAATCATACCCATAAAGAGAAATCACATTTTCATGAATTTGAGTAAAACCCCATAGACTTGAATAGGAGGATTCAGGATTTTAAATCTAGATTTGGGCATGGGTGGGGAAAAATTTCACCCATCCTAAAACCCTACATACCTGGAAATGGATTGACTCAAAGTTCCTTGAATACCCACAAAGAAATTGATTCAAACTTGGGGAAGAAGACCTTGAATCTCCCAAAAACCTCTCTAAAGTTCTTGCATGAGAATGGGCATGCATAAAGGACTTAACTCATCTTATCACACTCAGAAGATATCCAAAACGACATAGTTTAGGGTCTAAAAGCGTGGAAAAGTTGAAAATACCCTTATTGAATCTACCCCGAACTTTTGCTGAATGGAACCCAAGAGTGGTCCCAACGGGTCGTGGAAACCACCCACGGCCCATCCTGTCTTCTCGTTGAATGCACTATTGAGGACCCATTCTCGGAATCATCCACGGATACACAGGACGGTTCGTCCTAGCATTCAACGGGCCGTTCCTTCGATCGTAGTTTCCTTCTTCTGAAACTCTACACACCTATTCCACGATGCTCACCACGATTTGTTGTAAGATATAACCGAACATGGTTTCCACCCATCATCTCCACTGCGAAAGTCCACAACCCTACCACCCCTCCTAACAACGAACCGTTGTCCCTCACAACGGGCCGTTGTAATACCCGTTGTTACCACTACCATCTGGACCGACTCCTTACCATGACCACAAACAATGGCTCGTAGTTACTTACCACTAGTCGTGGTACTTGTCATCCTGCAACCTTTTTTTCCCAACTTTCAGCAGTTTTGCATTTTTGCTTCTCGGGTTTACTCCTAAGCACGTCTGGGGTATTACAATATCTCCCCCTTTTTCGTCCTTGAATGTAGGAAACAAGAATCAAATAGAAACATATAATTTATCCTAGCTATGTACTGATCATTTTAACCGAAATTTTCACGGAATGACTACCTCTGAATTTAAACCACATAGCTGAACCGATCTCATGCTTCACATACACATTCATACACATAAAAGAAACTCGCACACATGAACTGAACATGAAAAATAAATGGGATCATAGGGTAGAGCTGATACCTTAAGTTGGAACCGAGCCAGTAGAGAACAAATGTGGATACCTAGCCAACATGTCTGCTTTGGCTTCCCACGTAGCTCCCTCACTAGGCTGATTTCTCCATAAAACCTTAGATGAAGCTACTTCTTTGTTTCTCAACTTCAGAACCTGATGATCCAAGATTTTAACGGGAATTTCTTCATAGCTGAGGCAGTCTTTCACCCCAATGCTGTCTACTGGAACTACCAAGGCTGGATGACCCAAACACTTCTTCAAAAGTGAAACATGGAAGACGGGATTAACTGAGGACAACTTCGATGGCAAGTCCAACTAATAAGCTACTTTACCAACTCTTCTCACAACCCGATAGGGACCAACATAGCGGGGACTGAGTTTACCTTTATTTCCGAATCGCGTGACTCCCTTCATGGGAGATACCTTCAGAAATACCCATTCATCCACATCAAACTCCAGATCCCTTCTCCTCACATCATCATACAATTTCTGACGACTCTGAGCGGTTTTTAATCGATCCCTTATCATCTGGACCTTTACCATGGCCTCATGAACTGATTCAGGTCCTATTATGGATGCCTAACCAACCTCAAACCAACGAATGGGCAACCTACACCTTTTTCCATAAAGAGCCTCGAACGGTGCCATCTGGATACTGAAGTGATAATTGTTATTATAGGAGAACTCGATTAAGGGTAAATGAACATCCCAACTACCTTTGAAATCCATAACACATGGCCTCAATATATCCTCAAGGGTCTGAATGGTGCGTTCTGCTTGGTCGTATTTTTGCGGATGGAAGGCTGTACTGAGCTTAACCTGCATCCCAAGTCCTTTTTGAAAAGAACGCCAGAATTGAGAGGTAAACTGAGTATGTCAGTTTGAAATAATAGAAAATGGCACTCCATGAAGTCGAACCAACTCCCGAATATACAACTTGGCATAATCATCTGTTGAATCCGTGGTCTTGACCGGTAGGAAGTGTGCAGCCTTGGTTAACCTGTCGACCACCACCCAAATGGAGTTGTATTATTGGTGAGTACGGGGTAGACCTGTAAAAAAATCCATATTTATTTCCTCCCACTTCCAAGTGGGAATGCTGATATCCTGAAGTACGCCTCCCGACCTTTGATGCTCGACTTTCACTTGCTGGTAGTTTGGACATTTTGCTACAAATACTGCAATATCATTCTTCATACCGTCCCACCAATAGATTTCTCGCAAGTCCCGATACATCTTTGTGGGATCTTGGATGAATGGAATGTCGGGTACCATATGCCTCATGCAATATTTGAACTCTCAAATTATCGACGTTCGGAACACATAGTCAACCCTAGTACGCAGCACACCATCTCGCCCTTGGGAGAAAACCTCCACCTTATGACTCTGTACCGCCTCCTTCAGCTTCCTCAATATTGGATCCTCATCTTGCCTGGATTTAACATCAACCACCAAGGACGATTCTGACTCGTTATGCACAACACCACCACCATCAGTCGAGTCGATCAATCTAACTCCCAGTCTTGCAAGTTGGTGAACATCATTCACCAACTCCTTCTTCCCCTCATCCACATGGGACACACTCTCCATTAAGAGCCTACTAAGAGCATTCACAACCATATTTGCCTTGCCTGTGTGGTAGAGGATATTTATGTCATAGTCCTTTAGCAATTCTAACCACCTCCTTTGTCGAAGATTTAGATCCTTCTTTGTGAACATATATTTAAAGCTCTTGTGGTCCGTAAATACATCCACATGGACCCAATACAAGTAATGTTGCCATATCTTTAACGCAAACACCACCACGGCCAACTCAAGGTCATGGGTTGAATAATTCTTTTCATGAACTTCCAACTGTCTTGAGGCATATGCTATTACCTTTCCATGCTGCATAAACACACATCCCAATCCGACCCCAGAAGCATCACAACAAACTACAAAGCCATCAGTTCCCTAGGGTAAAGTCAACATTGGTGCTGAAGTGAGTCGGTTCTTCAACTCTCGGAAGCTTTTTTCACAACCATCCGACCATTGGAACTTCACCTTTTTCTGAGTCAGCCTGGTCAATGGGGATGCAATTAATATAAAAGCCCTCAACAAATCTTCGATAGTAGCCTGCTAAGCCCAAAAAACTACGAATTTCTAAAGGATTCACCGGTCTAGGCCAATTCCTCACCGCCTCGATCTTTTGGGAATCTACCCTTATGCCTTCGCTTGATACCACGTGACCCATAAATGCCATCGAATTTAGCCAAAATTCACATTTGCTAAACTTTGCATACAACTAACGATCCTTGAGGTTTTGCAGCACTATTCTCAAATGAGTGGCATGCTCCTCCTCGCTCCGGGAGTATATAAGAATGTCATTAATGAACATGATCAAGAACACGTCCAAATATTGCTTGAACACCCTGTTCATCAGGTCCATAAAAGCTACAGGAGCATTGGTTAGTCCAAAAGACATAAGTACAAACTCATAGTGGCCATACTGGGTTCTGGAGGCTATTTTTGGAATGTCGCACTCCCGAACTCTGAGCTGCTGATATCCGGACCAGAGATCTATATTCGAGAAACACCTGGCACCCTGGAGCTGGTAAAATAAATCATCAATCTTGGGCAAGGGGTACCTATTCTTGACGGTGACCTTATTAAGTTATCGATAATCAATACACATCCGAAGGGAACCGTCCTTCTTTCGAAAAAATAGAACTGGTGCACCCTATGGAAACTTGTTTGATCTAATGAAACCCTTATCCAAAAAGTCCTTTAACTGATCCTTTAACTCCTTTAGCTCGAATGGAGCCATCCTGTAATGAGGGATAGAACTAGGATGCGTATCGGGCAGTAGATCAATAGTGAAATCAATTTCCCTCTCCGGATGAACACCTGGATATCATGAGGAAACACCTATGGATATTCGCACACCACCGGACTGACAAAATTGTCGGGGTCTTAGACTCCACATCCTTAACCCTAACTAGGTGGTACACGCAACCCTTATAGATCATCTTCCTAGACTTAAGATAACAAATGAACTAGCCTGCTGGTACTTCCGAACTACCCTTCCACTCCAACATTGACTCACCCGAAAAACGAAATTCCACTGTATGGGTCCTACAATTAATCAAAGCATATCACGCAAACAACCAATTCATGCCAAGAATAATGTCAAAGTTAGTCATGGCTAACTCTACAAGGTCTGTGGAGGTAACCTTATGCAACACAGTGACCAGGCATTCTCTATATACTCATCTAGCTATGACCGAATTACCAACAGGGGTCTAAGCTGAAGTTGGTTCTGACAAGGTCTCAGGTCTAACTCCAAGCTACTAGCAATGTAAAGAGTCACGAAAGATAAAGTAGCTCCCAGATCTAGCAAGGCATAAACATCAATATGAAAGACACGCAACATACTAGAGACCACGTCTAGCGAAGTCTCCTGCTCTTGGCGCGAGGCAAGGGCATAGAATCGGTTTTGGCGTTGTCTGCCACCTCCACTAGCGATGCTCCCTTCCGAGTAGAATGGGTTGGAGTTGCTGTTGTCCTGGAGGTTTGTGCACGACCCCTATCATCACCTTTTCTAGCATATGGGCACGCTCGGCACATGTGCCCAGATCTACCACACCCATAGAAGATATCTGAGTCGAGCGGGCACTCCTTGGTGTGACTCTTGCTGCACTTCCCATGGGATGGAGAGGTATACTCTAACTAGGTGCCCCTCTGATCTCTCAACCCTGAATCCCTACTCCTCTAACCGCTCTGGGGCCTGGATGGAACACTAGCTGATGATGGTGCTAGGGATAGTGACCTCTGCTGAAGCTGTGGACGGTAGCCACTGCTGGACCTTTGATATTAAAACCCAAGACTATCTGTCCGAGCCCTCTTTTCCTCCCTCTTCCTCGCATGAGCCACCTCCATCTACTGGGCGTAAAACATTATGTGAGGAAAGTCTATATCCTGGTGAAGCATGCAGTCCTGCAATCCTTATCTAACTAACCAGCCACACCATGAACAAATTGGCTCACCCGCGCCCTCTGATCCATCACCAACTTTGGGGAGTATTTTGACAACCAGGTGAACTCAAGCGAATACTCCAGCACTGTCATTTTTCCTTTCTTGATGTTACCAAACTTAGCTGCTTTCAATTCCCTCATCTCCCGAGGGAAGAACCTATCAAGAAAGGCCATGTGGAACTCATCCCAGCTAATAAGGCCCTCTACTGCTGCCCTGTGTCCTTCCATTGCTTGTACCAAATATGAGCGACCTCTTTTATCTAATAAGAGGCCAATTCAACACATTCCCCATTTTTCACCCCCATAACTTTAGTGACCTTTAAGGTCTCTTCAATAAGTTCGTGTGGATCCTTGTCCACCATTGTTCCAGTGAACTCAAGAGGGTTCATCCTTAATAAGTCTCTAATTCGGGCCGCCACTGCATTGCCATTCTGTGGGACCTGTGCAACAGCCTGCTAGTTGACCTGAGCAGTCAAGGCCTGCGCCAACATCGGAGTAGCCACCCAAAACTCAGTGTGGGCAGCTGGCTCTCGTGCCTGGGTCTCTTGAACAGGTGTGGCTTGTTGATGCCTATGGTTATTGCCATCTCCGTGGCCTTCACCATTTCAATTCCTCCTTCCATTCATTCTTCCAGGAGCCATAATTCTGCGATCACAAATATCATGTATTAGAAGGATTGAAAGGCTTTTCATCACATGACATAAAACATGAATGAACGGAACATTTCTTAAACGTCTAGTAGCCCCTTCTTCGTAGGTGTGGCATGCTTCACACCCATGAAAAAAAATCTACTTAACGTCGCTTTCAGACACCATAGGACACTTCCAACCTATGGCTCTGATACCAACTCTTTCACGACCCGAACGTACACCCGGATCGTATAAACGGGACAAGGGACCCCAAGAGACCCCAAGTTGACCCATGGCTCATGCATACAACTAATATCAATCAAATAAGTGGAATGATAATCATAAAAACATAGCGGAAACATAACCATAGAATAACATCAAGGAATACAGGACGTATACGAAAGCTGAGCACTAAATACTTTTCTGAAAGCCTCCAATACATAAGATGGATTGATGGGACAACATCCACAATTAACCCGACCTATACTGAAACATAATCAACATAAAAGTCTATCAAACGACCCTCGTAATATGACAACTCACTAATAAGCTGAAAGCGTAAGCAGAGATGGGCTATGGAGGAGGATGAGCTTGAGAATCGAACCCTGTATCATGAAACAATACAACATATAAAGTATGCGATCAGTACGTGGAATGTACTAAGTATGCAAGGTAAATAATATATGAGGTTAGTACGTGGAATGTACTGAGTATGCAAGGTATGTAAAACATACATTTCAAAGTGAATAAATCTCATAAATAATATAAGAGAAGGACATCATGCTTACATCAAAATCTTTTAAATATAACATAAGGCTCAAGACTTTCAAATCATTCATAATCATTTTTCATAATCATAAGTAAATGTTATCAAAACATAACTTGAGCCAAAACATAAACATAACAATGCATAAAACATGCGGAACAATGGGAGAACTCATCATAATTGACACCATCATGGTAGAACCTTTCATGATGCCCCACTATCTTGCTCAACTGGGCAGAGGCGGACCTTGGCTTGCAAGGAGAGGGTCGTGCATAAGACGTGATGTCACATTTGAGGTGATCATTATCAATACAATATATTATTAGAAACCCCGGTGGCACGTGGTTATGAGACACCAACATTGTCCTTTGAACGCTGGGCTGGTCGGTGCTAGACTCAGCTCCCAAAAATATGCATATAGGCTCATACGTAAATCAATAACATCATGTATTAAGAATCATTGGCTAAAATATAATATTTATTATCATTGATCCCCTTTAAAACATGCTTAGCTAAGAATCATAGGCCCTTTTAACCGACCAACATCATAAATTGATAAATCATATAATTTACTTCGTAAATCATAAATCATTTTGTAACATGTGGGAATTGCCCAATACTTCATCATATTCAATTCTTTCAAAATATGCTAATAAACATGGATAACTTGAATTCATTATTTTCCATTATCAATAAATTCAAAATATTGCATATTCATCATAAATCATAACTTTCATGAACTTTCATCAGATGGGCATTTTGGATTTAAAAGCTTGAAACATGATTTTAAAGAGAATAATAATGAAACCCGCCCATCATTCATAATTCAAGAATTAAAACCCAATTAAATCATACCCATAAAGAGAAATCACATTTTTATGCATTTCAGTAAAACCCCCATAGACTTGAATAGGAGGATTCATGATTTTAAATTGATATTTGGGCATGGGTGGGGAATAATTTCACCTATTATAAAACCCTACATACCTGGAAATGGATAGACTCAAAGTTCCTTGAGTACCCACAAAGAAATCTATTGAATCTTAGGGAAATAGACTTTGAATCTCCCAAAAACCTCTCTAAAGTTCTTGCATGAGAATGGGAATTCATAAAGGACTTAACTCATCTTATCACACTCAGAAGATATCCAAAATAATGTAGTTTAGGGTCTAAAAGCATCGAAAAGTCGAAAATGCCCTTAATGAATCTGCCCTAAAATCTGGCCAGATGGAACCCATGACTGGTACCAACGGGTCGTGGAAACTACCCACGGCCCGTCCTGTCTTCTCGTTGAATGCACTGCTGAGGACCCATTCTCGAAATCATACCACGGACACACAGTACGGTTCGTCCTAGCCTTCACCGGGTCGTTCCTTTTATCGTTGTTTCCTTTTTCTGAAACTCTGCACACCTATTTCAAGATCCTCACCACGACTCGTTATAAGATACAACAGAATGTGGTTTCCACCAATTGTCTCCACTGCGAAAGTCCACAACCCTACCACGCCTCCTAACAACGGACCGGTTTCCCTCATAATGGGTCATTGTAATACCCGTTGTTACCACTGCCATCTGGACTGACTCATTACCACGACCACAAACAATGG
Organism: Datura stramonium; assembly: GCA_018107945.1. NCBI lineage: Eukaryota > Viridiplantae > Streptophyta > Magnoliopsida > Solanales > Solanaceae > Datura > Datura stramonium. The sequence goes on along the minus strand of JACEIK010003536.1, from coordinate 122,634 downwards.
CTCATAGTTACTTACCACGGGTCGTGGTACCTATCGTCCTGCAACTTTATTTTTTAAAACATTCAGCAATTTCGCATTTTTTCTTCTCGGAAGTACTCCTAAGCACTTTCAGGGTATTACAGTATTGGATCATTGGTTCCACCAAAGATCCATAGGAGGTGTCCATGGTGAGGTACAACAGGGTTGAAGTTTGGGGTAATGGGTTATGGAACGACCCTTGGTCTGATGTCACGAGTCGTGACTTATAGTCGTGGTGAGACTGGTCCTTAGCTTAGGAGGAAGTAATGGGTCGTAGGACGACTTATTGTGAGCAGCAATGGATTGTGGTGAGAAAACGTGGGAAGGAGTAGGAAAATCTCAAGTCGTGGTGATGGATGCAAATCTCGACTCGTTAGAAGTAGGCATGAGTAGAGGTGTGAAAGGTCCAAGTGTAGGTCGTCAGGGGAAATTACTGAAGGACTCAACGGACCATACATTTTTGTAACATCCCGTCCTTCCCAGTCGTGGTGAGGAATTAGAGACCTGAACTCAGGGTCAAGCAACCAGTGGTGACGACGGATCATAAGAGCTGACGACGGATCTTCCTGTTGGCCGTTGTCACTAGCAGTTCAGATTTTTCAGGAAAATTATTAAGGGCATTTTCATTATTCCTAAGTCCTAAGGTCCTAAACTACGTTGTTTAAGGCTCAAACTGCAATGTTTTAGGAGGGGAAAATCTACCTGAGGCTCATTCACATCCATGCATGCATAGTGAAGGGGTTTAGGAGGTGATCAAGCTAGAATTCTTCAAGTTTTCCTTCAATCTTTCATTGGGCTTGCAAGGAGTGATAAACTATGATCTTCCCTAGGTATGTAGGATTATGAATGGGTGAATCCATTTTCACCCATTCCCAATCTCTCTCTAAATCATGGAAAATTTTTATGTTGATTCTATGGGTTTTAACCCAATGCATGAATTTCCTAATTCACTACATGGGTATGATCAAAATTAGTTTTTATTATTGAATTATGGATCATGGGCATGTTTTACGTGGGTTTCCATTAAAATCATGTGTCAAGCTTTATAAATTCAAATGCCCATTTATGAGAAGTTTATGAAAGTTGAGATTTATGATAAATATTCATCTATGATGAGATATTATTGATGAAAAATATATTTTCAAGTTACCCATGTTTATAATCATGTTTTCAAGTGAATTGAGTATTTTCAAGCATGTTAATGTATTGGGCAATGCCCACATGTTCAAGTATGATTTATGACTTATGATAAGGATTTCATGATTTATTGATTTATGATGTTGGCCGATTAATAGGCCCTTGATTCATGACTAAGCATGTATGTAAATTGGGATCAACAATGTTAGATGTTTACTTGTCCATGAATTTCATGAATAAAATTTATGATTTACATATAATCCTAATGTGCATTTTTTGGGAGCAGTATCTAGCACCGAGTAGCCTGGCGTTCAAAGGACTACGCCAGTGTCTCATAACTACATGCCACCATAGGTTCATATTGATACATTACAATATTAATGGATCGCCTCTTTCATGATATCACATACTGCATGTCCCTTGCCTGGCAAGCCGAAATGACTCTGCCCACTTGAGTGAGATAGTTGGGGCATCATGTAAGGTTCTACCATGATGGTGTCGGTTATGATGAGTCCTTCCATTTTTCTGCATGTTTTATGCATTGTTATGTTTATGTTACTTTGGCTCAAGTTATGATTTATAAAGTTTTCTCCTATGACTATGATGGTGAATGGATTATGAATATTTTGAAAACCTTGATCCTTATGTTATATTGTGATATTTATGTTATGAGCATGTTGTCCTAATCTTATGACCCTTTAATGTATTTTAAATGTCCGTTTTACTTGCCTTGAATACTCGGTACATTTCACGTACTGACCGCATACTCTATGTTGTATCGCTTCATGATACAGGCTCTGATCTTCAGACCCAACACCATCATTAGCTCGTTCCCGGAGTTAGCATCCAGTACATTCGTGAGTCCTCATCCCTCGAGGACCAGTTGATATCAGTTATCTCTTTATGTTTAGTTTTTTAGACTTATCGGCTTAGTTGGGGGTGTTGTCCCATAAACCCATCAGATATGTTAGAGGCTTTTAGACTATGTGTAGTATTCAGCTTTCATGTATGAAGTGCATTTTTCTTTTCATGTTATGTTATGCTTATTCTTCCGCTATTTTATCATGTTGAGTAATTCTTCTTTACTGGGTTGAGATAGATGTATATTCATTCCATGGGTCGACTTGGAGTGTCACAGGGCTCCTTGTCCTGATATGTTCAAGCCATAACTGGATATGTTCGTGATTGTTTTTATTGACGACATCCTGATATATCCTCGGAGCTAGAAGGAGCATGCCGCTCATTTGAGGGTGGTGCAACAGACTCTCAAGGATTGCTAAATATATGCTAAATTCAGAAAGTGCAAGTCTTGGTTGAACTCAATGGCATTTTTGGTCCATGTGGTATCGAGTGAGGGTATAAACGTGGAATCAGAAAATAGAAGTGGTGAAGAACTACCTTGAATGGTGAATCCTTCAGATATCCGGAGCTTTTTGGGCTTAGGTGGCTACTATCGGAGATTTGCTGAAGGTTTCTCCTCTATTGTAGCATCCTTGACCAAATTGACCCAAAAGAAGGTGAAATTCCAATGGTCAGAGGCTTGTGAGAAGAGCTTCCAGGAGTTGAAGGCTCGACTCACCTCAGCACCAGTGTTGACCCTATCCGAGGGTACCGATGGATTCGTGGTGTATTGTGATGCTTCAAGGATTTGACTTGGGTATGTATTGATGCAGCACGAAAAGGTTATAGCATATGCTTCCATACATTTGAAAGTTCATGAGAAGAATTACCCGACCTATGATCTTGAATTGGTTGCAGTGGTATTTTCCTTGAAGATATAGAGACACTATTTGTATGGGGTCCATGTGGATTTTTTTACGGACCATAAGAGTTTACAATATGTGTTTACCCAGAAGGACCCTAGTCTTCATCAAAGGAGGTGGTTGGAGCTACTCAAGGACTATGATATGAGTGTCCTTTACTATCCGGGCAAGGCTAATCTCGTAGAAGATGCACTTACTAGACTCTCTATAGAGAGTGTGTCCTATGTGGATGAGGAAAGGAAGGAGTTGGTGAAAGAAGTGCATCGACTTGGAAGGTTGGGAGTTTAGTTGGTTGACTAGATCGATAACAGTGTTATAGTTCAGAACAGATCAAAATCGTCCTTGGTTACCGATGTAAAATCTAGAAAAAATGAGGATCCCATTTTGGTGAAGTTAAAGGAAGCCGTCCGGAATCTAAAGGCAGAGGTCTTCTCCAAAGGGGGAGATGGTGTGCTTCGATATCAGGGTATCTTGTGTGTTTCGGACATTGATGATTTGAGAAATCGGATGTTGCATGAGGCTCACGGTTCTAGATATTCAATACAACCAGGTGCTACCAAGATGTACGGTTACCTACGGGAGGGGTATTGGTGGAATAGCATGAAGAAGGACATAGCAAAGTTTGTGTCTAGTTGTCCAAATTGTCAGCATGTGAAAGTCGAGGATCAGAGATCGGAAGGTGTGCTCCAAGATATTAGTATTCCTACTTAAAAGTGGGAAGAAATCAATATGGACTTCATCATAGGGTAGCCTCGCACTCGTCACCATTATGACACCGTTTGGGTTGTTATAGACAGGTTGACAAAAGCCGCTCATTTTCTATTGGTCAAAACCATGGATTCGGTGGAGGATTATGCCAAACTATACATAGGAGAACTAGTTTGGTTGCATGGAGTGCCCACGTCCATCATATCAGACTTACGTACCCAATTTACCTCTCAGTTCTGGAGGTCATTTCAAAAAGGACTTGGTACTCTGGTTAAGCTCAGCACAACATTTCACCCAAAAACGGATGGTCAGGCACAACGGATAATTCAGAATCTCGAAGACATGTTGAGAGCATGTGTGATTGACTTCAACAGTAGTTTAGATGATAATTTGCCTCTTATCGAGTTTGCAAACAATAACAGCTACCATTCCAGTATTTAGATCGCCCCATTTCAGACTCTCTATGGGCAGAGATGTAGATCGCCTATTGGCTGGTTTAAAGTTTGTGAAGCTGCGATGATAGGACCAGATTTAGTCCATGAGGCTATGGAGAAGGTTCAGCTAATACGGGACAGGTTGAAGACAGCTCAAAGTCGCCAAAAGCCCTATGCCGATGTGAGGAGGAGAGAGCTCGAGTTCGAAGTGGATGATTGGGTGTTTCTGAAGGTGTCTCCTATGAAAGGAGTGATGCGGTTTGGAAAGAAAGGAAAAATTATCCCTCGTTATGTTGACCCCTACCAGATTGTGAAACGGGTTGGCAAGGTGGTATATGAATTGGAGTTTCCCTCAGAATTAACTTTTGTGCATCTTGTTTTTCATGTATCGCTCTTAAAAAAGTGTTTGGGTAATCCCGCTCTAGTTGTCCCGGTGGACAGTGTCGGTGTGAAAGACAACCTTAGTTATGAGGAGGTTTCGGTGGAAATACTAGATCGTAAGGTTTGGAGGCTACGGAACAAGGAAGTAGCTTCAGTCAAGATTTTATGGAGGAATCAACATGTTGAGGGATCTACGTGGGAGGCCGAAGCAAATATAATGGCTAGATACCCACATTTATTCTCTATCGGCTCAATTCCTACTTGAGGTATCAGTTTTTCCCTATTACTCTATTTAGTTTTCATGTTCACTTCATGTGTCCCAGTTTCTTTCATGTATGTGGATGTGTATATGATACAGGAATTCAGTTAAGCCCTATAGTTTAAATAAAAGTTAGTCTTCTATTAGTTTTCAACTTAAATGATAAGTATTTGAGTATGATGATTGCATCTCTCTGTTTTCTGTGTGTTTTCCCACATTCTAGGATGAATGTTCCCAAGGGATTGTAATACCCCAGAAGTGCCTAAGACTAGACCCAAAATTTAAAAATGGAAGTTGGTAGAAATCTGGAAAATCATCACAGAACGGGTCATGTAACAAATTATTGGTTCCACCAATAATCCGTAGGAGGTGTCCATGGTGAGGTGCAGTAGGGTTGAAGTCGAGAGTAATGGGTCATGCAACGACCTGTGGTATGATGTCACGAGTCATGACTTGTAGTCGTGGTGAGACTAGTCCTTAGATTAGGAGGAAGTAACGGGTCGTAGGACGACTCGTTGTGAGCAGCAACAGATCGTGGTGAGAAACCGTGGGAAGGAGTAGGAAAATCTCCAGTTGTGGTGATGGATGCAAACCATGACTCTTTGGAAGTAGGCACAAGTAGTGGTGTGGCTTGTGGGAAAGGTCCAACTGCAGGTCGTTAGGAGAAATTACAGAAGGATTCAACGGACCGTACCTTTTTGTAATGACCCATCCTGTCCGGTCTTGGTGAGGGATTAGACACCTGAACTCAGGGTCAAGCAACGAGTGGTGACGACAGACCATAGGAGTTGACAACGGATCGTCCTGTCGTCTATTGTCAGCAGCAGTTCAGAATTTTTAGGAAAATCATTAAGGGCATTTTCGTTATTCCTAAGTCCTAGGGTCCTAAATTACGTCATTTAAGGCTCGAAATGTAGTGTTTTAGGAGGGGAAAATATACCCTAGGCTCATTCACATCCATGCATGCATATTGAAAGGGTTTAGGAGATGATCAAGCTAGAATTCTTCAAGTTTTCCTTCAATCTTTCATTGGGATTTCAAGGAGTGATAAAATCTGATCTTCCCCATGTATGTAAGGTTATGAATGGGTGAATTCGTTCACACCCATGCCCAATCTCTCTCTAAATTATGAAAAATTTCTATGTTGATTCTATGAGGTTTTAACCCAATGCATAAAATTCCTAATTCACTACATGGGTATCATTTAAATGAGTTTTTATTATTGAATTATGAATCATGGGCAAGTTTTACATTGTTTTCCATTGAAATTATGTTTCAAGCTTTATAAATTCAAATGCCCATTTATGAGAAGTTTATGAAAGTTGAGATTTATGATAAATATTCATGTATGATGAGATATTATTGTTGAAAAGCATGTTTTCAAGTTACCCATGTTTATAATCATGTTTTCAAATGAATTGAGTATTTTCAAGCATGTTAAAGTATTGAGAAATGCCCACATGTTCAAGTATGATTTATGACTTATGAAATGGATTTCATGATTTATCGGTTTATGATGTCGGCCAATTAATGGTCCCTTGATTCATGGATAAACATGTATGTAACTGGGGATCAACAATGTTAAATGTTTATTTGGCCATGAATTTCATTAATAATGTTTATGATTTACGTACGAGCCTAATGTGCATGTTTTTTAGAGCAGTGTCTAGCACCGAGTAGCCCGACGTTCAAATAACTACGCCAATTTCTCATAACTACGTGCCACCCTAGGTTCATATTGATATATTACAATGTTAGGATCCCCTCTGTCATAATACCACATACTGCATGTCCCTTGCTTGGCAAGCCGGGACGACTCTGCCTATTTGAGTGAGATAGTTGGGGCTTCATGTAAAACTCTACGATGATGGTGTCAGTTATGACGATTCCTCCCATTTTCTCGCATGTCTTGGCCTTCGTTGCCCTGATCCTCCGCCTCATCCCCCAAGCCCTTGAACAAGTCGGCAATGGGGCCTCAGACTGTAGAAGAGATAGCCATCGCTGCATCAAGGGCGATCATGTCGCGCACCTCTGTTACACCCCGTGAATTCTCGACATGTAGATTGTCTATTCGCATGTTGGTTAAGAGTTTTAGAATGCCTTACATGCTAGGAAAAGGCCGGGGGGAACACCGGACGAACATTGCATCGAACCACCACGGGAGAAGCTGGGGCAGCACCCCTCCGCAATGGCAGCGTGCCACCAAGGGAGGGCCTCCGCGATGGCTGCGTGTCACGGAGGCCCTGTCCAGGCCCAAGTATATAAACCCCTCCACTTCGGTTTTACCTCATTTTAACTTAAAAATTTCTAGAAAATAGACCAGAAACAGAGAGCACGAGAGGGTTAGTGAGATTTCCTTCCATTTACGCCGTCAAACGCGGTCCAAACTCAAATTAACTCCAGATACCGAAATATAAAGCTGCAAAGAGCATTCCTATGGGTTTATACCGAGCTAAGGTAAGTGGAATTGCTCCAAATCAGTGTCAATATACTCCTATCCCTAGAGTAAGCATTTCTACCTTCTGGACTTTATAGAAATAGCGAGTTTTCGACCGTTGTTCGATAAGCCAAAGTTTGGGCTAAATATATATATTAAAGTGATATTTTCTTCTAGAATATTGATGAATTTACTTCTAATTGTTATAATTATGAATGCAGTTGGGAGAAATAGCTGGATACTGGCCAAGTTACGCCAGTTAGCCAAGAAGTCAGAGATCGAGGTATGTAGAGCCAGTTCC
>JACEIK010003534.1:132790-157551 GCA_018107945.1 Datura stramonium | reverse complement strand
TGGAGCGCAGCCATCTTATCCACTGAACTAGCTAGAAGCTATCGCTTCGGGTCGAAGCACTAAAAGAAAAGGACCGGGAAACGCGGCGGCATAGGAACCATGGGACCCCCTACTAGTAAAGGGAAAATGGAAGTGCGCTCCTGCGCACCAGCTTAAAAGGCCCTTTCCCTTTTTAATAATAATAAATAAGGTAAGCTTTATAGCTCCAACCTAGTCAAGGGGCTTTGATGCCCTTTGTATAGGTTAGGTTGCTGGATACGGGATCCTCGTAGTAGGCTAGACTAAGATCCAGCCGAGAGAGGGCAAATGTCGGATGAAATTATGTTTTAACTAAAGATTATGTCAAGAAAATGGTTAAGGAATAGTTGGCTAGATGGAGCCCTAGTATCCAATAAATTTTGACTGAGAGGCACAATGCACAGCTAGGTTCGAGAGGTGTATCAGAACAGATTGGGGCACAAATTAATTTGAGTATGACTTCCCATCCCCAAGCAAAGGGACAAATAAAGCACCCGATTTAGGTTCTCAGAGATATATCACAGGTGAAAATGTAGGTCCCCTATATGATGTCCTGAAGTAGATAAGTCAGGACTAATCGCACCTGGCATAACACACCAGCCAAAAAGGAAAGGTTCGACTCATTAGAGAGTACTTACTGATAGCGCAGGGTCGCCAGTAGTCCTATTCCAAAATATGGTGTAAGGAGTTAAAAATTGAAGCAAGGACAAGGGAATAATGAATATTTCATAAATAGAGGGCATTAGGAGATTTGACAAGAAGGGAAAGTCCAGCCGTAGATTCACTAAGCTCTACCCAAACCCCCAGAAGAACAGCTAAGAGGCCTATGAGATAGAGTTGCATTCGGGGCTAGGATCTATGTATCAACAATATGCAAGCGTGTAGGAGACCTTTTTTCAGATTCACCTAGTTGAGAATGCTCAGGTTACGGGACAGCCATCGCACATGGAGGCTCCAACTATTATACTAGATCGCTAGGTCCGTAAGGGTTACGTTGTGAATCAAGATATGATCCATTAAAAATCTTAAAGAGAAATAAGAGTTTAGCCAAGGTGAAATGAGAAACTAAGGACGACATTAAGTCTGGATATCCTCGGAGTTGTAGGCTCACCCGCTGATAGTGTACAAACTTAGATAATTGCATCTAAGGCGAGGTAGTTCAGGTGTGGTATAGTTCCTTCTGTTGCCGTTATTATCAGTCATTTATGTATACATATGGTAAAGTTGTGTTGTATCGCTACTTGTAGCATCCTGTGAGATGCCTACATTGGACTTTTTTGTGTTTCAGGTTTTCAGATAGTCCATATTAAAGAGGAGATTCTGCCCAAAACTTTTCCGGCAATAGTTATCGGAATTGAGTCTTTTACGCCTAAGAGGACATTCGAGGATGAATGTTCCTAAGGGGGGGATGATGTTACACCCCATAAGTTCCTAGTGTTTAACTGACGCGTGCGTGCGTATGTTGAGAGTTTTGGAGTACAATGTATGCATAAAAAGGCTCGGGGGAATGAGTGCATGATCATGACATCGACCTAGAAGGAGGTCGGGACCGAAGGCCTAGCGCACCGGGCGCCACGCCACACCAGCCAACCTAGCGCTACGGCCGGTGCATCACGCCTCAAGGCCGGCGCTATGGGGGATGCACCGCACCCCCTAGCCCACCACCTCAATACTATATAAGGCTCCTTTACATTGAAGTTGGGTCATTTCTAACATTTCCCCTCGGCTATAATAAGAGAGTGAAGGATGGCTTCGTTCGTTTTACGCCGATTTACGCCACTAAACTTAGTCCAAACACAAATTAACTTCAAGTAACAAGTTCAAGGCCTATGAGAAGCATAAAATTCGCCTTGTAACCGGAACCGCGCCGAGTAAAGGTTGTCGGAATTGCTCAAAATTGGACTCTAAACGGCCACAGACAATATATAAGTATTTCTCCCTTCTAAACTCTCAATAAATTATAAGTTTTCGATCGAATGAAACGGAGTTGAAGTTATAGTTGCTTCTATTAAAAAGATATTGTTATTGGTCATTCTTATTGTTGAAAATAGTTGTATTCTCTCAACTTAAAGGCAACAATTAAGTGGAATTACTGGCTTCAGGTGGAAAATTTCCTAAACAAATGGAAGTCAGCATTCGAGGTATGTTAAGGCTTATTTCTTCGCAAGTTATTCTCATCATATAGTGATATGACCTATGTTTTAAACGTAAATAATGACCCTATATGTTGTAATTAGCTGTTGCTAGTATATAAGGACCAGGTATGTCGTGATTAGCTGCTATCAGTAGATTACTGTTACATATGTTGTGGTTAGCTACTTGAAAACGTATGAAGATTATATCGCAGTATCCCTTGTTGGGAAAGAACATGTTAAGTATGACACACACTAGAAGCATTATAGGAAGTCCTCTATTTTGCAGTTCATTGTGTTAGTAGAATTGGATGTTTTATTGTCACGCCTAGACCTTAGAAGCTCGTGGATAGTTATTGGGCTTGAGTTAGTAAGTTGAACAGCACAGTCACATCTAGGAAATATAACCACCAGTTTAGCACTTGTATTATCAGTGAAGCACGCCCAGGGACCATAGGCATACCCTCACATACCAGGGCTAGAAATTTAGATAGAATGGACATACTTTTGAGTCAGCGGCACTAGGTTAGTCTAGTGAACTGAGTGACAGCCTGCCATCTAGTTAGCTACTACCGGTGACTGTCAGTTCAAGTTGACTTAGTATTCATCATACAGGTTGCCCAAGAAGCCATCCCAATCATTCAAGTCAAATAGACCTGTGGGTACCCTAAGGAAAAGGACCTTATTAGCAGTTAGATGCGGGGCCAATGCCCCAGCCTGCTCCTATAAGATGCTGAGGTACGAGTTGTTTTGAGTGTCTAAGTCCATGTAAACTTACCTAAAAGGTTAGGAATCATCCAGAAGAGTCATATAAGATCCGAACATACCAAGTTAAGGTCTAAAGGACTAGAACCATGTTAGCACAATATTACCCTTAGGCTAAGAATTTCAGTAGGCTGCTTATGGAGGATTAGGGGTTGACCGCTCAAAAGCATGCTCGGTCAGTAGCATCCCTACAGTCGTTCTAAGTAAAGGACTAAGTAATTGGTCATCTGCGACCCTACAGTTACATATGAGTTATAGTTGTCTGAGTAAGACATTTAGAGTATTGTTAGGCCACTCCAGACCTCGCCCTATCTGATATAGACCATTAGATATTATGATCACTACCAGGATCCTCTAATCAGATACAGGTACATGGGGTGTGCCTTCTAGCAACAATACAGATTATTCTAGGGGCGAGCAGTAGTCACGTTAGGCCCAGAAGGCCAGATACACCCTTTGGGTGACTAGATTGAGACTTCAGTATAGCACATCGGTTGAGATTGCCCTCACCTAGGAGCCTTTTGTGACCACCCCAGGGTTACTAGATGTGTTATCGCCTATAGAGGCTACATGACGTTGCTCCAAGGAGCGTTTTTCATCCCAAGGGAAGATCCATAGGCCCAAGGGGCATATTACAGTCCATTCCATGGATGGACTATTATTTTTATGTCGTATCGGCATCACTGACCCTCATTAAGCCTTGTGCCCAGAGTGCAGTTATTAGGAGTCCACCGGACTCAAACACAGCTACAGATGAGGAGCCAAGTGGGCTCAGTTGTAGACCAAGGGGACTGGTAGGTTGGCTATAGCACCAGTAGAGTCATAGGAACCTTGTTAGGGGTATGTAGATTGAAGTGTGCTTGCCAGGGCCTATGGAGGCCCCGAGCCGATTATTCTGTGTTGATTGTACCTTCTAGGCTTATGGAGGCCAAGTTAGATTCTTGTTTTTATTCTTTCTTTCTCATTATAGCTTATGAATATATGATTGTACAATCTTAGCTCTTATACGTGTAGTGTTTTACTAGATGCAGGTTATGAATAGGCAACTTCCAGGTTAACTTCTGCCCCTTCTTTCTATATACTTTCAGTCTTTAACAGCTTCTACTCATCCTTTTATTATTGCCTTACATATTCGGTACATATTGTACTGACACCCAACTATGGGGCGTTGCATACTTTCCTGCAAGTTAGATAGATAGGGTTCGGGATCTCTATTAGCAGTTGTTCAGCATCAGCAGTTTGGCCAGCTCCTTTCATTCGGAGTGGCCAGGTTGTAGAAATTACAGTTTTTCATTTATATAGCATTTGGGTAGGCGGGGGCCCTATACCAACCATTATTTCTATCCTTAGAGGCTTTCAGACTACAGTATCCAGTTAGTTAACTGTTGTTGGCCGTGTGGGGCCTTGTATAGCTGCTTATTTCCTTTCTATTATAACTAGACAGCATGGTGGTCTTGTTGGCCCGCATAGGATCCATATTTATGTATATTTTCTTGGTTAGTTTTTTTTACAGGTGTTGCATGGCCTTGTCAGTCCGAGACTATGTTTACATCCGAGATATAGCAGTTTGTTTTCTTGAGTTAGGTCATTGAAACGCATAAGAGGTGCCTGTGCCCAGCTAGTTCAGCCCAGATTCCAGTGTGGCATTAGGTTTCAGTCATGCCTCCCAAGGTGGGGCATGACAGTTGAGAGATATTTATATCACTTATTGACGACTATCCAAGATACATGTATCTCTATTTTCTATTTAACAAATTAGAAGCACTTGATGCTTTTAAAGTTTTCAAAATAGAAGTAGAAAAACAAATTGGAGCTCAGATCAAAATCGTAAGGTCTGATAGGGGTGGAGAATAATATGGAAGGTACATTGATTTCCCTAAGTGTATGCAAGCGCACGTGATTGTCATGGAATATAGGATGGTGAAGTCCCGATATCATATCCAAAGAGACTTGATGGACTGATTGCTTAAGTTTTTGAACCTTTATTTCACTATTCAGAACATACAAGTAAAATGGGGTAAATAGTTTTGGGATTATTCTACTAACTTCAAATGTAAATTAGATTAAGAAATTAGAATTGTTTGCAAAGTGTTTGCAATTCAAATGATGATAGAAATCCAAGGTCTTGGCGCTTTTGCTTTTAAGTTGAGTTCTAGGATTTGAATATGCTAGACAATATTCGAGATTGCTAGTTGAAAGTTACTAATTCATTTCTTATTATTCTCCTGAATATGCAAGAACTTCCTCATGAAAACTAACACTTGTATCCCTATGGTTGCAGGAGAAACCTGAGACAATGGTTGATGATACTTGTCTCAACTAAATAGGGTTGTAGGGTATATCCCTATCCTCAACAATGAAATCAACTCTTGAACTATTTGAACAAGAAAATTGAAACCTATTTTATGCTTCCATCTAACCATCGTAGTACCCTCTCCTGAGTTCAACCAAGAGCAAATAGATAATATTCGTAAAGTGATCAGTCTAACGAATACAACAAGTAAGCATAAACAACCTTTAAAGAAAGAATTAAAAGTCTAGCATACACGAACAATCAAACTACAACCATCATCCATGGCCAAAACCCCAGAACATGAGTTTAGCCACTGATCTTCAAGTTTAAAACACAAGATTCATCATTTAAATTAACAAAGTTTAAAGTGAAGAAGAAAAACCTAGAAGATTATAAACTTGTCTCTCCCCCAAAAATACTGCGTACAATTTGGATCTTCTGCTAAAAATACCTAACAAATTCCCTAGATTAGGTATTTATAAATAAGGTAAGAAATGAATCTTTTTCCCTCAAGTAGTTTAGCTTTTACACTTAGAAAATCTGCCCCGAACAGGCCCTGTCGCGCCGCACCACCTATCTTACCAAACTTCACTTGAATTTCCTCTGATGTTTGGTCTCTGGCCCGCTGCACCAGCCCTCTTGCCAAGGTGTTAGTGAAAATTCTGCAAATCTGGGACCTGGCGCACTGCACAAACCAATGCACCAGAGTGTTAGAAAATTTTCCCAAGTTCGGAACCCCTCTAGCGCAGCGCGCCATTCAATTCGCCTAGGTGTTAATCAAAATTCTTCTAAAGTTTGAGTTATGGTGCACCTCACCAACCATAGAACCAGCTTGAGCACAATAGAGAAGTTGAATGTCTGTAAATTAGTAATGTAAATTAAAAAGAAGCTCTCCCCTATATCCCTAAATGATTATGTTAAGTTATCCATTCTATGTGTTGAAATTACTTTCCAAGTTTAAAAAGGGTAATCCTAGGAGCTTCTAAGACGCTTATAACTATGTAAGTTTTCTTAAGCTCCTGAGATAATTGCACATTTGTGTATGTTAATCCAGCCTCTTCTAAATTATGGCTATAAGTCCTTATTTGCCTATAAGGCAGCACTTAGGGAGTTTCTTAATAGTTCCCAAGTTACAGAGCTCCAAGTCTCAGATCCTTAATTTATGCCTTCACGTCCCTATGTTATGTTTAAATGTGCTATGCTAATCTAAGAGGTTTTCAAGAAATCATATTTTGAGAATCATGCTAATGTCTCAGTCAAGTATTTGAAGTTGCATACAAGTCATTATAAGAATTTCTAGTAAGAAGTATTTATGTATATGATTTTCATGCTATAACATATAGTTGAATTCTTTCAGTTATATTCAAATCATACATCTATATATTCAGCTCCCGTTGAGTTATCATTTGAAATTCCTAAATTTAGAGGAGAAATTTTCCCACGTACCAATGTCCCTAACGTCGAAGTAGGTATAAGAAAAGGCTATTGTAATGATCAGTTAAGCTTAGAACTTCTAATCCCAGGAAGTCTCCTGGAGGTCACTCAATTAACTAAATATGAGTTTATACGTTATACATAAGTCTCATACGTTGTAAGTTTGTAGTTCAGCTCTCAGCATTATGTATACGTTAAGCGTTATGAAAAATACTCCAAGTTCCAAGTTATAAGTCCCATGTTTTCCTGCAAATAAGACAAATGAATTAAGAATTGTGTGTGCTCATCGACGTGATAAGTTTAGCAATGAAATTTCAATGTATAATTGTCGATACAGGTAAAGGAACCACCTGGTGGACAATATATATTTGCAGTTCACATATGTTAAAGGATTGTATAGAAATAAGCTCTATGTGTTTCTATCCAAGCGATACGTTAAATTGGTAGGATTATTTGTAGGACATTGTTTGTAAGCCTACAAAAGTTCTTATGTTGTCTAAACCTCTTGATGGCCCTTCGAGTAACTGAGTCGACATGTTTATATATAATTTGATAGCTTTAAGTGATATATATGCATATGTTATAGCTTTACATGATATGTGTGCTCACTTGCATTTATGTGTTACGAAAGAGGCCTATTTCGGCCAGAGATTTAATATTTGTCACTTATATGCCATATGTGTTAAATTGACTCAGTATAAGCCATATCAGCCCCATTTATGATTATAATTGAGAATTAATTTTTATTTTACCCCGGTGTGGCATACTGACTGGAGATATTTTTATTTTACCCCGGTGTGGCACACCGGCTGGAATAATTTTATTTTTCCCCAGTATGACACACCGATTGGAGATATTTTTATTTTNGAGATATTTTTATTTTACCCCGGTATGGCACACCAGCTGGAGATATTTTTATTTTAGCCCGGTGTGGTACATCGGCTGGAGGCATTTTTACATGAATTTTTTGGTTGGCTGGCCTCCAAAATTAAAGTTATAGTTTTTTCTTGTGCATTACTTGGTTGCATTTGCACTTGAGTAATGACTTATTGTCAGGTTTCAGTTTCCAGGATTCCATGTCATGCGCTGATCCTACACCCTAGGCGTAACATGGTACTTAAGTCATAAGTGACTCTAAGTCAACCACTGGTCTATCATACACTAGTATTCTAAGCAAAACATGCATAGCGGAAGCTTTGGAATAACAGCATAACAGCATTTAAGAAAACAAAACTAGAAGAAAACATAAAATTTATATCATCTGAAGTCTGAAATTAACTCTATGTCTGAAAGACTTCTAATTGATGAGTTTCTAGGACAAGCCCCCAGCAAACTCTAAATCTAACTAAAAATAATAAATCAACTGAAAGGAAATGGAATAAGGCCCTCGAATGATGAGGACTCACACTTCAACTGCGGCAAAGGAGGATCTGGATCGCAATGGCTAACGATGTTGAGTCTGGGAACCTGCAGCTGTATCATGAAATGATACAGCATAAAAGTATGTGTTAGTACTTTGAATGTGCTGAGTAAGTGGGAGAAAACATAACTGAATATAATGCCTGAACTGATATGACATGTAATGACCAATAAGTAAACTGAACTGAACTACTGAAGTAAATTGAGGTGGTCAAAATGACCCTGTCTGATGGTCAAGGAATAGTCTACGTCTGAAAGTACTAAGTATGACATACTGAATTGAACTGAGCTAAGCTGATAGAACTAGAAATGAACTGAGCTACTTATTTTGAAACTAGACTGGACTGACTAGTGGGAGAGCTATAATCGACATATAACCACGTGAGCCAGCCGCAGAGTTCGATGTATACACCCTACCGGTGGGAGCCAATATACCTTGTCAGGGTATAAAGGCATGAACTAAGTGATCACAAGAGTTTGGGGCCAATCAGGCCAACTAATACTGTAACCTACACTGGATATGTAGTTCTGGGAACCTAGGTGTGCTGGAACCCCGACCTGCTTGATGCTAAGTTCTACTCCAACTGGAAAATCTAAACTGAACTACTAGGCTGATAGCTCGAAATGGGGTCCAAGACTAGTCCGAGACATATAATTGAAAGTACCCTCAGATTCTTATCGGACCAGATTCTGAAACTAGGTTCTAGACTGGTCAGAACTGCTTATCTGAAAGCATCGTAACCGTTTAAGAACAATTTGTAAACTAAATTGGGGTCCTGGGGCTAGTCATAGCTATATATCTAAAATTTCAAGACCATCTAATGAACCAATAAAATAGATTCTGAGTCTGATTCTGATAATTGAGAGGCAACACTGACACCTCAGGAAAAGACTGAAGTCAAACTGATCAGTTGACAAGTTCTGAATAGTTCTGAAGAGGTTCTATGTTCTAATTGAACTGAACTATTAAGCAGCTACTAGAGAACTCAACTCATTCCAACAACACGGGAATTCCATAAAATGGCAAAAATTCAAGAATTAAAGAAATCTCATCCAACAAGGCTAAGATCATTCTTATCGATGAAATATTTGCTCCACATATATATATAATAAGAATTACTAGGAAATTCAGCCCAAAACATACTTCATTCACTTGATGGAATTTATTATGCAAATAATCTTTACTCGAAAATTTAGGGCTTGAATTCACTTGGTAAGAACATCAACAATTCAGGTAAGAATTGATGGAGATCATATCAATAATAAACAAGGATACCATTATATATGGAATTAACAAATAATATCATATAATTTCTGCGTATTCGAAAACTCAGGGCTAAAACTGATAGAGAAACTATGGGAAGGTTTTGGGGACACAAGGGAAGAACAATTTCCCTTGTTGAATTCCCACATACCTGGCTAAATTTTCTCCAAAGAAAGAAACTTGAAAGGCTGTAACTGGTGAAGAACCCTAGACCTTTCTTGAGAGCTCCTGAGAGAAAACTTACGCAAACCTTTCTGAAATTCTGAGTGGGAATGAGGGGAAAATCGTTTAACCCCTCTAAATCCTTTTCAAAATAATCCCAAAATGGCGTACTTTAGATTCTAGGAGAATAGAAAATTACTAAATAGCCCTTGGAAAATCGCTGGGAAAAACTGCCAGGTAACCCTAACGGGTCGTGGTGATTGACCACGACTCGTGGTCACACCCGTTGGGTACACTACCCAAGTTTCTCCTGTAGGTCACCACGAGGGACCTAATGAGTTGTGGTCACTGACACGACTCGTGGTCACCAGTCATGGACCACACTGCCTCCTTTCTAAAAATCCTATACCATACTTGGTAACGAGTCACTTAATGAGTCGTTTCCACTGATGACGACTCGTGGGGGCACTCGTTAGGTACACCTCCTAACAACTTACAAGGTTTTGGGTGACCATGACTCGTGAGGTCGCCCGTTGGGAACGCTGTCCCCCTTTTAAAAATTCTCAAACGTCCTTCTCATGGCTCACTTAGCGAGTCGTTAGGTCACTTAACGAGTCGTTAGGTGAGTCGTCCTGTAGCATTTCTGCAGATTTTCTAGATTCTCTAATTTAAGTTCCGAGTCTAGATTTTGAGTTTCCGGGGCATTAGTTGGAAACATTCATCCTCGAATGTTAGAAAACATACAGGAAAGCAGAGAATAACAATCAACATTTCTAGATACTAATTATTTAACTCCAAATCTGTCGGAATGACTACCTCCATTTCAAAATACATAACTGAACTGAATATACCTTTCATACATACATTCAAAAACATAAAAGAGACTTGAACACCTAGACTGAATCACGAAAGCTAAATTGAGTTCTAGGGCCAAAACTAATATCTTATGTTGTGATAGAGCCAGTAGAGAACAAATGCGGGTATTTGTCCATCATATCTGCTTCGGCCTCCCACGTAGCTCCTTTAACCTGTTGATTTCTCCATAAGACCTTGACTGAAGTTATTTCCTTGTTCCTTAGCTTACACATCTGTCGGTCAAGGATCTGGACTGGCACCTCCTCATATGAGAAACTATCCTTTATCCCCAAGTTGTCCAATGGCACAACTGAGGTTGGATCTCCGATGCACTTCTTCAAAAGTGACACATGGAAAACTGGGTGTACAGCTGCTAGTTCTGAAGGTAATTCTAGCTCATAGGCTATATTGCCGATACGCTTCAAAATTCTTTAAGGTCCTACACACCTCGGGTTGAGTTTTCCCTTGTTTCCAAACCTCATCACATCCTTTCATGGACGAAATTTTCATGTAAACCCAGTCATCAACTACAAACTCCAACTCTCTTCTCCGCACATCAGCATAAGATTTCTAATGGCTCAGAGTTGTTTTAAACCTTTCTCGGATGAGCTGAACTTTCTGCATTTCCTCGTGAACCGAGTCTGGACCTATCAAGGTAGCTTCACCAATATCGAAGCACCCTAAACGAGATCTACATCTTCTCCCATATAATGCTTTAAATGGGGCCATCTGAATGCTAGAATGGTAGTTATTGTTGTACGCAAACTCGATAAGAGGCAAATGGTCATCCCAATTACCCTTGAAATCGATCGCGCACGCTCTTAGCATATCTTCTAAAGACTGAATAGTCCACTCATCTTTCCCATCTTTCTGCGGGTGAAAATATGTGTTGAGCTTGACCTGAGTGCCTAGTCCCTTCTGAAAGGACTTCCAAAAGTGTGAGGTGAATTGCGTTCTCCTATCTGAAATGATAGCCAAAGGCACCCCATGGAGTCTGACTAACTCTTGGATGTAAAGTTTGGAATACTACTCAGCTGAGTATGTGGTTTTAACTAGAAGGAAATGAGCTGACTTAGTCATCCGATCTACTACTACCCAAATTAAGTCATCCTGTCGGCGAGTCCAAGGTAGACCCATAATGAAATCCATATTTACTTTCTCCCACTTCCATGTGGGTATACTGATATCTTGAGTCATGCCTCCTGGTCTTTGATGCTCCACCTTGACTTGCTAGCAGTTCGGGCACTTGGCTACGAATTCAGCAATGTCTCTCCTCATGTTGTTCCACCAGTAAATATCCCGCAGATTGCGGTACATTTTTGTAGCACCAGGGTGAATGGAGCATCTCGAGCTGTGTGCCTCAGCCAGTATCTGTTGTCTCAACTCACCAACATCCGGTACACACAATCTTCCCTGGTAACGAGCACACCATCTCCCCCTTTGGAGAACGCCTCAACCTCCTTCCTAAGAACTGCTTCTTTAAGTTTAAGTAGAACTGGATCTTCATCCTATCTGGACTTAACTTCAACTACTATAGATGAGCCCGACCCACTTTGCATTACCACACCACCTTCGGCTGAATCAACCAGCAGCACCCCTAACCGGGCTAGTCTGTGAACATCTTTCACTAACTCCTTCTTTCCTTCCATAATGTGAACCACACTCCCCATAGACTGTCTTCTTAGGGCGTCAGCCACCACATTGGCTTTTCCCGGGTGATACAGTACACTCATGTCATAGTCTTTCAGTAACTCTAACCACCTTCTCTGACGCAGGTTTAGGTCCTTCTAACTTAGCACGTACTGAAGACTCTTATGATTTGTGAATACATCTACGTGAGCTCCATATAAGTAATGCCTCCATATTTTTAGCGCAAACATCACTGCTTCCAACTCCAAGTCATGAGTAGGACAGTTCTTTTCCATATAAGTAATGCCTCCATATGGCTAGGCTATCACTTTGCCCCGCTGCATCAGAACGCATCCGAGCCCAACTCTAGAAGCATTACAATAAACAACAAATCTATCTATTCCTTATGGAAGGGTCAGAACTGGAGCAGTAGTGAGTCGAGTCTTCAACTCCTAGAAACTCTTCTCACACTCATCCGACCACTGAAATTTCACCTTCTTCTAAGTTAACTTAGTCAAAGGAGATGCTATAGAGGAGAAGCCCTCCATAAATCGTCGGTAATAACCGACTAAGCCCAGGAAACTCCTGATTTCAGTAGGAGAGGTAGGTCTGGGCCAATCTTTCACTGTTGTTATCTTGTGAGGACCTAATTGTATTCCTTCACCTGAGACCACATGACCTAAGAAGGTCATGGACGTTAACTAGAATTCGCACTTGCTGAACTTGGCGAACAACTAGCGGTCCCTGAGTGTCTGCAATGCTAACTTTAGGTGATTTGCATGCTCTTCCTCATTTCTGGAGTATACTAGAATGTCGTCGATAAATATAATGATTAATATATCTAGATACTACTTGAATACCCTGTTCATCAGATCTATAAAGGTTGTTGGGGCATTTTTTATCCCAAAGGATATCACCATAAACTCGTAGTGACCATACCGAGTTCTTAATGCAGTTTTCGGTATGTCACACTCTCTAACCCATAGCTGATGATACCTTGACCTGAGATCGATCTTTGAGAAACAACTGGCTCCCTGAAGTTGGTCAAAAAGGCCATCAATTCTAGGTAGGGGATACTTGTTCTTGACTGTGACTTTGTTCAGCTGATGGTAATCGATGCACATTCTTAGGGTACCGTCCTTCTTACGCATGAATAGCACAGGGGCACCCCAGGGAGAGATGCTGGGTCTGATAAAACCCTTTTCAATAAGATCTTTTAGCTGCTCCTTCAACTCCTTAAGCTCAGTTGGAGCCATTCTATAAGGAGTGATGGAGATGGGCTGAGTATCTAGGAGAAGGTCTATTCCGAAGTCTATTTCCCGTTCAGGGGGAACTCCGGGAAGATCCTCAAGAAATACATTGGGGAACTCACTAACTACTGGAACTGACTGGATATTTGGGGTCTCAGAGTTGGAATCCTTTACCCGAACTAGATGATAAATACACCCCTTGGAGATGAGTTTATGGGCCTTAAGGTAGGAAATAAACCTACCCTTAGGCGTTGAACTACTGCCTGTCCATTCTAACACTGGTTCATTTGGAAACTGGAACTTGACAACTCTAGTTCTGCAATCAACTGAGGCATAGCAGAAGTGTAATCAATCCATGCTGAGAATAAGGTCAAAGTCAACCATGTCTTGCTCTATGAGATCAGTTGGGATGACTTTATTTAGGACTGAGACTGGGCAGTTTCTATACACCCGGCTGGCTCTAACTGACTTGCCAACTGGAGTGGAGATTGAGAATGGTTCTAAGAGGACCTCAGGATTGATATTGAACTAGACTACTATGTAGGGAGTCACGAATGAAAGAGTGGCACCTGGATCTAGAAGGGCATACACGTCTAGATGAAAGAGACGTAACATACCCGTGACTGCATAGGTGAACTCTCCTGATCCCGACGGGAAGAAAGAGCATAGAAATGGTTTTAACATTGATCGTCATCCGTACCTGATGTGTTAGCATGTTGGGTTGGTTGACCTGTTGGAGATGATGATGTGGTGGATTACGGTCTCCCTCCCCCGGCTGATGGGAATTCCCTGAGCCGATGTCTGAGTTGTCCATAACCAAAATAGTGCTCTCGGCCCTGAAGGCACTCTCCTGGGTGGTTCCTACCACACTTGGGACAAGCTGGATACTTGTTCCCGGTATTGTGGACCTGAGACTGAGTTCCAGAATACCCACCCCTCCAATCCTGATGGGACCGAAAGGTTGGGGCACTGGCGGAATTGGGTGTTGGGGCTCTCTGCTGCTATTGCTGTTGCAGTTGCTGCTGTGGGCGCTACCACCACTAGACTCTAATGACCGAAATCTGAATGGCTAGTCCTTGCCCATTTGTTCTTCTGCTCCATATCCTTCAACTTTTTAGCCTCAATCTGCTGGGCATAGACAAT
The DNA here is from genome assembly GCA_018107945.1 of Datura stramonium. NCBI lineage: Eukaryota > Viridiplantae > Streptophyta > Magnoliopsida > Solanales > Solanaceae > Datura > Datura stramonium. Next base: position 143,187 of record JACEIK010003534.1, on the reverse strand, counting down.
CAAGCTGGAGAGGTCCATATCCTTAATCAGCATCGCTGTCCTACACTCCTTGAGGACCAGGTTCGACACCCCATTCACAAATTTCAACATGCGAGCCCTTGGCTTGGCTACCATCTCTGAAGTGTACTTAGACAGCCTGGTAAACTCCAGAGCATACTCCTCCACTATTCTGCTACCCTGTCTCAAGTTCATAAACTCCGCCATCTTTGCCTCCCTCAGCTCCCGAGGGAAAAACCTATCCAAGAAAGCTATGTGGAACTCCTCCCACTCTACTTTTCCTGCTCCCGCTGGCCGCCCCTCTTTCCACTGTTCATACCAAACCTGAGCTACCCCTTTTAACTGGTAGGCAGCCAGGTCAGCACTCTCAGAAGAGCTAACACCCATAATACGGGTGATCTTCCTGATCTCATCCAAGAACTCCTGGGGATCCTCCCCTACTTTGGATCCCTGAAAAGATGGAGTGCTCATATGGGTAAAGTCCCGCACCCTCGCAGTTGATGCAGACCCGTTCGTGGTTACCAGAACCACCTGTCGGCTCACCTGGTTGGTGACTATTTGGGCTAGCAGTTGAATGGCCACCCTGAATTCGGCAGTAGACATTGAATCATCTTGAGGAGCTTTCGGTGCTGGTGGGGCAGGTATATTGGTGTTACCGGCCCTTCTTCCGTTACCGCATCTAGGAGGCCTGATTCACTAAAACAAAACAAAGCACGAGTTAGAAGGACGTCTCAGGAATTGAACTTTAATGCACGATAAAGAGTATGAACAAAAGAGATCTTTCCTAATAATATATCATAGCCTCCTTGTCATAAGTGTGGCACGCTTCACACCCATCAAAAGGACTCTACTCGATGCGGCTTTTAGACATTCCTAGGATACTCTAAATGTAGCGCTCTGATACTAAGTTTGTCACGCACCAAGCCTACACCCTAGGCGTAACACGATACTTGAAGTCACAAGTACCCCAAGTCAACCCATGGTCTATCATACACTGGTATTCTAAGAAAAACATGCATAGCAGAAGCTTTTGAATAATAGCGTAAGAGCATTTAAGAAAATAAAACTAGAAGAAAACATAAAATTTATATCATCTGAAGTCTGAAATTAACTCTGTGTCTGAAAGCCTTCTAACTTAAGAGTTGATGGGATATTCCCCTAGCTAACTCTAAATCTAACTAAAAATAATAAATCAACTGAAAGAAAATGGAATAAGGCCCTCGAATGATGAGGACTCACACTTCAACTATGGCAGAGGAGGATCTGGATCTAACGGCTAATGATGTTGAGTCTGGGAACCTGCAGCTGTATCATAAAATGATACAGCATAAAAGTATGTGTCAGTACTTTGAATGTACTGAGTAACTAGGAGAAAACATAACTGAATATAATTCCTGAACTGATATGACATGAAATGACCAATAAGTCAACTGAACTGAACTACTGAAGAAAACTGAGGTGGTCAAAATGACCCTGTCTGATGATCAAGGCATGTTCTATGTCTGAAAGTACTGGGTATGAGATACTGAACTGAACTGAGCTAAGGTGATATAACTAGAACTGAACTGAGCTGCTTATTCTGAAACTAGACTGGACTGATAGTGGGAGAGTCTATAACCGACATATAACCACGTCAGACAGATGTGGATTCTGATGTATACACCCCACAGGTAGGACCCAATATACCTTGCCAGGGTATAAAGGCATGAACTAGGTGATCACAAAAATATGGGGCCAATCATGCCAAGTAATACTATAACCTATGTTGGCAACGTAGTTTTGGGAACCTGGGAGCGCTAGAACCCCAGCCCGCTAGGTGCTAAATTCTACTCCCATTGGAAAACCTAAACTGAACTACTAGGATGATAGCTCAAAACTGGGGTCCAAGACTAGTAAGGGACATATAACTGAAAGTACCCTGAGAGTCTTATCGGACCAGATTCTGAAACTAGGTTCTAGACTTGTCAGAACTGCTTATCTGAAAGCGTCGTAACCATCTAAGAATAATCTGTAAACTGAACTGGGGTCCTAGGGATGGTCAGAGCTATATATCTAAAATGTCATGGCTGCCTAATGGACCAATAAACTAGATTATGAGTCTGATTCTGATAACTGGGAGGCACCACTGACACCTTGATGAAAAGACTGAAGTCAAACTGATCAATTGACAAATTCTGAATAGTTCTGAAGAGGTTCTATGTTCTAACTGAACTGAACTATTAAGCAGCTAATAGAGAACTCAACTCATTCCAACAACATGGGAATTCCATAATATGGCAAAAATTCAAGAATTAAAGAACTCTCATCAGACAAGGCTAAGATCATTCTTATCAATGGAATATTTGCTCAGCATATATATATAATAAGAATTACTAGGAAATTCAGCCCAAAACATACTTCATTCACTAGATGGAGTTTATTATGCAAATAATCTTTACTCGAAAATTTAGGGCATGAATTCACTTGGCAAGAACATCAACAATTCAGGTAAGAATTGATGGAGATCATATAAATAATAAACAAGGATACCATTCTATATGGAATTAACGAATAATATCATATAATTTCTGCGTTTTCGAAAAACTCAGGGCTAAATTTGATAAAGAAACTATGGGAGGGTTTTGCAAAACACAAGGGAAGAACAATTTTCCTTGTTGAATTCCCACATACCTGGATAAATTTTCTCCGGAGAAAGAAATTTGAAAGGCTACAACTGGTGAAGAACCCTAGACCTTGCTTTAGAGCTGTTGAGAGAAAACTTATGCAAATCTTTCTGAAAATCTGAGTGGGAATGACGGGAAAACCGTTTAACCCCTCTAAATCCCTTTAAAATAATCCCAAAACGACGTAGTTTAGAGTCTAGGAGAATAGAAAATTACTAAATAGCCCTTGGAAAGTCGCTGGGAAAAACTACTAGGTAACCCTACGGGGTGACCTAACGGGTGGTGGTGACTGACCATGACTCGTGGTCACACCCGTGGGGTACATTGCCCAGGTTTCTCTTGTAGGTCACCACGAGGGACCTAACGAGTCGTGGTCACCAGTCGTGGACCACACTGCCTCCTTTCTAAAAATTCTATACCATACTTGGCAACGAGTCACTTAATGAGTCATTAGCACTGATGATGACTCATGGGGGCACTCGTTAGGTACACTGCCTAACAACTCACAAGGACTGGTAATGGGGGACATAAAGAGTCATTTCAGGTGACCATGACTCGTGAGGTCGCCCGTCGGGGAACACTGTTTCCCTTTTAAAAATTCTCAAACCTCCTTCTCACGGCTGACCTAACGAGTCGTTAGGTCACTTAATGAGTCGTTAGGTGAGTCATCCTGTAGAATTTCTGTAGATTTTCCAAATTCTCTCATTTAAGTCCCGGGATTATATTTTGAGTTTTCGAGGCATTACGCTCCAGGTTGTTACTATTCCTTATTTTTGTCTCAATTATGATTGCTATCTAATATATTTACAGTTTCAGCCTTACATAGTAGTACATTTCATTTGTACTGACGTCCCTTCGCTTGGGGACCTGCGTTGGTGCCGCAGGTGCAGGTATAGGTCAAGATTGCCAGTTGCAGTAACAGTTCGTGAGATCAACGGATGTTTTAGTATGCTCCTTTCTTTTTGGTAAGATCTAGTTTTGTTTCAGTTAGCATTTTGAGATTCAATAATGGGTAGGTTAGAGCCCTGTTCCAACCATCAAACAGTTTACACTTTAGAGGCTTTGTGCACTTAGTATATAAAGTGTTATTCAGTTTATGGCCTTGCCGACTTTTTATTGTTTGGATTAGCATACTCATAGCCTTGTTTGCATTTAAGTTTTTTACCCTATATTGTTGAGACATTATGGGTCTTGTTTGTACTCCAATTCATCGTGATAGGTATCCTGGACGGCCTAAGTGTTACAACCACAGATGTCATATAACCGGCTTCCTAGTCAGTCAGGTATCGGGAGCCAATCGTGCCCTCCCCTAGTTTTGTGGTGTGACAAACATGGTATCAGAGCGAAGTAGTATCCTAGGGAGTCTAGAAGTCGTGTCTAGTAGATTTTTGCTTATGGGTATGTTGTGCACCATACTTATAATCAGGAGGCTACAAGGCATTTAGGAGTTGTTTCACTTTGTTCATTAATAGATCGTGCTATAGAGCAAAGATGTAAGAGGTGTTTGAAATCTAAATCGTGCCTATATTTTAGAATTTTCTTGCAGTAGGGAAGATGGCTATGAGATTTATTGGCATTGATGCTGGAAGAAGGTCCTAATTGCCCTCCTGCCAATATGAGAGATAGATTAATGGCTCAAAGGGAGTTTTTTTTAACTCCCCGTGTTACAGTTCCTCTAGTTTTAGTAAGAGCTATCATAGGAAGGGATTCGTCTCCTCATGTTGTCCTAGTTCCAGTATAGCCAGAAGGAGGTAGAGTTGTTTATCCTCCAGCACCTTCAGGTATATCAAAGGGACGATATTTTGATAAAGCATTTCATATGTTAGCCCGAGTAGTGACGTTTAAAAATCAATAATTGAAATTAATGGAAGGGTCCAAGGGAACTTTTGAGAGCTCTAGTGCCCATAGGTTTTGAGCCTAAATCCCCTAGCCTTTACAGATCAGTACTTGCCATTGGAACTCTAACGGGTTCGAGTTAGTAAGTTTTTGTACCTAAAGCATGGCAGCATGATTATTCACGAATATAGTCTCAGGTTTAATTCTTTGGCCCAATATGTTTCGGATAGGGTGTGGAATATAAGGGATAGAGTATATCGATTGTATTAGGTTTGGGACCCCTTCTAGTCTCAGAGTGTTTGGGAATGTCTAACCAGACGAAATGACTACTGCTCGGATGATAGTATTTTCTCAAAAGACGGACGATCTAATTCACCGTCTCCCAAGTACTAACAAAGAAGTAGAACAGAGTATGAAGACCAGGTCCACAAGACTATTTAAGGACCCTCGTAGTTCTTGGAGACCTCGGCCAGCCAGACATTCAGTTTATCCTTGAGATTCAGTCTCTACTTTGTCCCTAGATTAGACTACAGTTTCTTTTAGCCCCTGTTTCCAAGATAGGCAGTGACAGGCCATGGTAAAAGAAAAGGTAAAAGAGCAACTTAAGGTTTGACACTAATTCTATATGTTAAGTGGTTAAGTTGTGATTTTTACTTTTTTCGTGATATTTCTCAAAGATATGAATGGAAAAGTAGTATTGGAGCTCTATCCAATGGTGAAAATAAATCCCAGGTAAGAACTTGTATGGATAGGCCAAATTTCCTTATAATCCAAACATGGAAAGAGGTTTCTTATGAAATAAGCTTCTAACCGTGGAGTTGCTGCATTTTTGGCTGCCTAGATGCTGCATTTTTGGTAAGTAGAGAAGTGAAGTTATACCTCCATCTTGGTTAGAGTTGAATACAAAAAGAAGTAGGTATTTCTACTTGTTTTATTTGCTCCAAATTCGCAAACTAAAGTGAGGAGATGAAGTAAAACTTAGTATGTGTTTGTGGGGGAGTTTCTGATTGCTTTTGGGAAGGTGACGAAGCCATGTAGATGTTGGAAGTCTACCCCAACCTTGTGGGAGTTAATTACCAAAAGGAGGTAAGTGAAACTCTCTTTAAATACTTCAATTATGCGGCACATAAAGTGTGTAAAATTGTTGAAAATTGCTATAAATTGTGCCTGTTCTATGGCAGTTTTGTCGCGTGTTTCCGACTTGGATTATTGCTGGAATCTTGGCATAAGCATGACTCCATTTCATGAGTTGTAAGCTGTTACACCCCGTAAAAGTTAACGATCAGTAAGAATACGCATGGATTTGAGATAAATAAAGAGAGTCTGACGCGTGTAGAGAAGCCTTGGAAGTCGAGTCAAACGGGGCCAGGCCGCGAAGGGTCAGCGCGACGCGCCAGCCTACAGGATATCGTCCAGCGGAGCACGTTAGCAGCCTTTGCGCCTTGAGGGGTGCAGCGCGGCACTAGGTCTACCGCGATGGCTGGTGCGAGGCACCTCCCTAGTGCACCGCCCTCCTTTATCATTTAAGTTCATTTTCCAAAAATCAACACACGGCCAGTGAGGGAGAAATACAAAGGAATCAAGAAATTTTTGACCGTTTACGCTACAAAACTTCACCCAAATTCAAATTAACTTCAGGTATCGAAGTTTAAGGCCATAGGGAGAATTACTACGGAGTTATTTTCGCGAAATTCTCCCGGCGAATCGATATCCCATCGAGCCGAAGTTGTTGGAATTGCTCCAAACTAACTCCAATACAATCACAGGCTTCAAGTAAACATTTCTCCCTTCTGAACTCTCGGGAAATTATACATTTTCGACCGTATTTCATCAAGTTGAAGTGTAGTTGATATTATTATTAAAAGTTATCGTTTTCATCAAATTGAGTATTGAAACTAGTCTCATTCTCCCAGTAATACGATTACAATTGGGAAGAGCTATTGAATAAGGATTGAAACTCTCTAGTTAATCATAAATCGGCAATCCAGGTATGTGAGGCTAATCTTTCGGCAAGTTAGGTCCATCGTAAAGTTGGCATGTTTTATATGTATATAGTATTTCCGAATAAACCCATTGGGAACAGATGTTATGAATTGAGTAGGGACAGTAATGGTAATTTAAGCAACCCTCGTTGGAAATAACCCTAGCCAGCTTTGTTATCGTATAAGATATTTCGGGTATGAATTCTATTGCCTATACAGAAATGTACACCAGAGCAGTATGATGTTTGAAGGAACCAGAGTGAGGCTGTGAGGGCCACATCCAAATTCAAAGCTTACGTTATGGCCCATAGTCGAGCCAAGGCTCGGGGCCCAGTCATAGTTGTTCCATTATAACCTATAGTCGGGCCCAGGCTCGGGGTCTAGCTATTGGAGATTACATTACAATCCATAGTCGAGCCAAGGCTTAGGGTCTAGTTACACAGCCATACATTTCAAACACGGACACAGCCATAAGCAGCCTATCAAGCCCAAGCATGTATTCAGAGAATGAGTAATCCAGAGTTACAGTATGCCCATAACTTCTAGTAGCCAGGCAGTAGAAATATATCTTATTTGTAACTGTCGGGGCTTATGGGGGCCCAGGTAGGTTTTTCTGTGTTGTTTGTACCTTCCAGGATTATAGGGGCACGGTTAGGTTCTTATTTGTGTGTAGATAGACTTGTTATTTAGATATTTCAGACGGTGAAGGTATTCAGTTAAATCCTTACTCTCTTCTTTGATTACTACAGTTTTACCAGCTTTCAGTTAGTTACTATCTTTCTGCCTTACATATTCGGTACTTGTTGTACTGACACCCACTCGGGGCACTTCATTACTTGCTTGTAGGTGCAGATAGATGCGGTTCAGGATGTTCCTAGCCTTTAGCTGAGGTCAGCAGTTCATTCAGCTCCTTCCCTCCGGAGTTGAAAGTTAGTAGGGGTTTACTCTTTTGATGTATAGTTTATGGGTAGGTCGAGGCCCTGTCTTGACTATTATATCACTCCTAAAGGCTTACAGACGGTTGTATATTCCCTGTGGTTGATTTGCTGATGGTCGTGTGGGCCCGTGTATGCTTTATGTCCTATGATGGCTGTGTGGGGCTTTGTTTAGCCGTTAGTAGAGGCCTTGTCGGCCATAGAATAGTTTAGTGCCTGATTTATGTTTCAGTTATAACTAGACAATATGGTTGTCTTTTCGGCCTATATAGGGTCATGTTGTTGTGCTGTTTTGGTTATTTGTCTTCTTTTACAGGTGTCCTTGTTGGGCAAGGGTTGTACTTAAAACCGAGATATAGCCCCTTTTTTTCTTAAATGAAGTGTCAAACGTTCCCCCAGTTTAGCCAGGTTAGCTCAGACCAGTAGGGCACCATGTGCCAGTCATACCTCCCAAGGTGGGGCATGACAGAGCAAACTTGGTATCAGAGCAGGTCGTATCCCAGGGAGTCTGTAAGCCGTGACAAATAAAGTATTTTCTATGGGTGTACTGTGCACCACATTCCATAGGTAGGAGGCTGCAAGGCATAATAGTGTGATTACTCTTTTTTCTCCTCCAGTCGTGCTATAGAGCTATGTTGTATAGGGTGACTTCATGATCTTATATAATCCTACATATTTATAGAGAAATGTCAGACACATGGCAGACCACGACTGGTCGAGAGCTGGATGTGGCAGTAAGAGAGGGAACTAGTAGGGGGCCCCAAGCAGAGTCAGCCCGATCTGAGGGCGATCAGGGGACACCACCCCGATCTCTCCAACATTTACCACCACAATCAGAGCCCACTAGGGTGGCAGATATACTAGCACCAACCCCAGCTATACCTATGCCATCAGATCAGGAGCTCAGGGGTGCTTTTTGCATGTTGATACAAATGATGGCTACCCAGCATCAGCCTCAGTCAGTAGTACCAGCTACCATTGAGCCCGCTGAGGGGCCCAGTAGTTTGAGAGTTCGTTAGTCTAGTCCCCCGCAGTTTACAGGGACATATCGCAGAGAGGACCCCCAGAATATTATAGCTTAGTTGCAGAGAATATTCAAGGTCATGCATGCCTTGTCCACAGAATCAATTGAGCTAGTAGTATTCAGATTGCGAGATGTAGCGGTTTTGTGGTACGAGAGTTGGGAGATGTCCCGAGGCAGAGATGCACCTCCACCTATGTGGCCAATCTTTTCTGAGGCTTTCATAGATCATTATTTTCCTTGAGAGGTTCGAAAGGCCAGAGTAGAGCATTTTTTGCATCTACAACAGGGTAGAATAAGTGTCAGAGAATATGCATTGAGATTTGACTCTCTGTCCAGGTATGCACCCTCGTTTGTTGACACCATGCCAGCCAGGGTGCACCGGTTTATCATGGGGTTTGCACCAGAATATATAGAATATTGTATACAGACACCTTGTGAGAGGACATGGACATTTCACGGATCCAGGCCTTTGCCCAGAATATAGAAGAACTCAAATAGCGTCATCATGTCACAGAGAGATCGGGTCAAGAGCAACGCCGGAGGGCCAGGCTCACAGATTTTTAGGCAGAATTTCAGGGTGGGCCCAGGCCTCGTTTTTTAGGTAGGCCATCCAGACCCCCATTTTGGCAGCAGTCAGATAGCAGGTTAGATCGTCGGAGGCAGTTAGGCCCCGACAAAAGTTCACGAGCTCAGGCTTACAGCATCATAGGGGGCTAGATCAAACAGATCCGGTAGTACCTGTCATAGGCTACACCCGGGGAGATATAGGTATGGTTCCAACGCTTGTTATTCCTGCGGGCAAGAGGGACATATGATTAGAGATCGCCCGAATAGACGCCAGGGCGGTCAGGACCAGCAGAATAGATCCTCAGTAGGTTCGTATGCCCCAACACCTTCTGCAGGGCGTAGGCCCTCAGCTCCAATCGGTAGAGGCCGAGGTAGATCAGGGACATCTGGTTCAGGAAGTGGTCAGGATCACACATATGCATTACCAGGGCGACAGGAGTCAAAATCATCGCCAGATGTTGTGACAGGTATATTAGATATTTGTTCTCACTCAGTTTACGTTTTGATAGATCTGGGCTCCACTTTTTTGTATGTTACTCCGTTAGTATCCCGAAAGTTTGATATAGCACTAGAATTTCTTCAGCGGCCCTTTTTGATATCTATCCCTATTGGTGACTCTATTATTGCTAGAAGAATTTACCAAGGTTGTATAGTAGAGGTTGTGGGTCATCAGACCACAGCTGACCTGGTAGAATTAGAATGATTGATTTTGATGTGATTATGGGCATGGAGTGGGTGGCACCATGTTATGATAATGTAGAGTGTTGGACCAGAATTGTCTGATTTCACTTTCCGGGAGAGATAGTGTGAGAGTGGAGAGGTAATACAGCTACACCGAAAGGTAAGTTTATATCCTATCTCCGAGCGAAAAAGTTAATAGAAAAGGGTTGTATTTACCATATTGTTAGGGTTCGTGATATACAAGCAGAATCCCCGACTCTCCAGTCTATCCCAATTGTTAATGAGTTCTAGAATGTGTTTCCGGATGAACTTCCCAATATTCCTACAGAGCGGGAAATAGACTTCTTTATAGATTTGCTACCAGATACTCAGCCTATATCCATAACCCCGTATCGAATGGCCCCTGCTGAATTGAAAGAATTAAAAGAGAAATTAGAAGATTTGTTAGATAAGGGTTTCATCAGGCCCAGTACATCACCATGGGGTGCACCAGTCCTGTTTGTGAGAAAGAAGGATGGTTCCCTTGCCTGTGCATAGATTACCGGCAATTGAATAAAGTTACTATTAAGAATAAATGTTCTCTTCCAAGAATAGATGATTTGTTTGATTAGCTGCAAGGGGCGAAATACTTTTCTAAAATTGATTTGACATCCAGGTACCACCAGATTCGATTTCGGGAGAAAGATATCCCGAAGACAGCTTTCAGGACCAG
>JACEIK010003534.1:113501-127849 GCA_018107945.1 Datura stramonium | reverse complement strand
TTTCAGATACTTTCTGCTATTCAGAACTACTAGTATTATTGCTTATATTCAGTTATGCTCAGTTTGCTTTACATACTCGGTACCAGTGGTACTAACGCCCATTTGGGGTGCTGCATTACTTTCCTGCAGGTACTCATAAACGAGGAGTCGATACCTCGTGATTCCAACCAGCACACAGAGTCATCAGCTCCTGTCATCTGGAGCTCGATTGTCAGAGGTCTACTCTATTTTCTTTTGTTATGTAGTACGGGTAGGCCAGGGCCCTGTCCCAACCATCTTATCAGTATTCTTAGAGACTTGTAGATTGTATAATCCCTGTGGTTAGCTGTACCGGTCGTGTGAGGCCGTGTGTATGTCTTAGTTGTTTATATTGGTCGTGTGGGGCCTTATTTAGTTGGTAGTGGTGACCTTGCCGGTCACGTAGCAGTTTAGCTCCTGTTTTCTTAATTCAAAAGTAACTAGACAGCATGGTGGTCTTGTTGGCCCGCATAGGTTCCCTTATGTTGATGTGGTTTTGGTTAGCTGTTTGTACAGGTGGCTATAGGCCTAGCCGGCCGAGGGCTGTATTTACAGCCGCTATATAGTCCGTTGATTCCATGAATCAGAGTTAGAGTCAGTCAGGCACCAGAAGTGCTTAGGCTCAGCAGTCTAGCAGTTCAAGTCCTAACAGGGCACCAGGTGCCATTCATACCCCCCAAGGCGGGGTGTGACACATGGTTTGTATGTCTATAGTTTTTTGAATAAACCCATTGGGGATAGATGTTATGATTTGAGTAGGGACAATAACGGTAATTTAAGCAACCCTCATTAGAAATAACCCTAGCCATATCATATGAGATATTTCGGGTATGAATGTTATTGTCTATAAAGTAATGTACACCAGAGGAGTATGATGTCTGAAGGAACCAGAATGAGGCCGTGAGGGCCACATCCAAATTCAGAGCTGACGTTATGGCCCATAGTCAAGCCAACGCTTAGGGCCCAATCACAGTTGTTCCGTTATAACATATAGTCGGGACTAGGCCCGAGGTCGACTTATTGGAGATTACATTACAGCCCATAGTCGAGCCAAGGTCGGGGCCTAGTTACAGTAGTCACAGCATGATCCATAGTCGAGCCAAGGCTCGGGATCCAGATACTGCAGTTACATTATGGCCCATAGTCGGGCCAAGGCCCGTGGTCCAGCTATCCGAGGTTACCTTATGACCCATAGTCAAGCCAAGACTCAGGATCTAGTTACATAGACAGATAGTTCAGATATAGACACAGCCATAAGTAGCCTATCAGGCCTAGACATGTATTCAGAGAATGACTAATCCAGAATTACAGTATGCCCACAGCTTCTAGTAGCCAGGCAGTAGAAGTATATCTTGTTTGTACCTGCGGGGGCTTATAGGGGCCCGGGTAGGTTTTTCTATGTTGTTTGTACCTTCCAGGCTTATGGGGGCCCAGTTAGGTTTTTGTTTGCGTGTAGATAGACTTGCTATTTAGATATTTCAGACGGTGAAGGTATTCAGTTAAATCCTTTCTTCTTTGATTACTACAATTTTACCAGCTTTCAGTTAGTTATTATCTTTCTGCCTTACATATGTAGTACATGTTGTACTGACACCCACTCGAGGCGCTGCATTACTTTCCTACAGGTGCAGATAGACACGGTTTGGGACGTTCCTAGCCTTTAGCTGAGGTCAGCAGTTCATTCAGCTCCTTCCCTCCAGAGTTGAAAGTTAGTAGCATTTTACTCTTTTGATGTAGAGTTTATGGGTAGGTCGGGGCCCTGTCTCAACCATTATATCACTCCTAGAGGCTTGTAAATGGTTTTATACTCCCTGTGGTTGATTTATTGATGGACGTGTGGGGCTCGTGTATGCTTTATGTCCAGTGATGGCCGTGTGGGGCCTTGTTTAGACATTAGTAGCAGCCTTGTCGGCCATAGAGTAGTTTAGTGCCTGATTTAAATTTCAGTTATAACAAGACAACATGGTGGTCTTGTCGACCCGCATAGGATCCCTGTTGTTGTGCTGTTGTGGTTAGCTGTCTTCTTTTATAGGTGGCCTTATCGGCCAGGGGCTGTACTTACAGCCGAGATATAGCCCGTTTATTTCTTGAATTAAGTGTCAAACGTGCCCCCAATTTAGCCAGGTTAGCTCAGACCAGTAGGGCACCAGGTGCCAGTCATATTTCCCAAGGTGGTACGTGACATAAGCAAGGAATTTGAAGGTGTCGGCATTGCTAGCAAGAGGAGGAAAGTTGCTAATAGAGATGCGACGAAGCAATGTATGTGAAGGCGCATCTATGCTTGTTTTCCCAAGCACGAAATCTTGTTGTTGAGAAGGCTAATGTCCCTTTTTTTAACTCCTATTGGGGCATATATGACTCTTACAATAGTGTTAAAATTATTAGATAACAAGCTTGAAGAATTGAAAGTGTTGGAAGTAAAAGAAAGTAAAATGGAAGGCGATTTGTTTATGATTATTGTCGTAGTTATAAATCGAGTCTGAAGTCCCCTCAGCATGGGCACTGTGAGCTGGTCCTTTATTTTATGTTACATATATGTTGTTCCAAATTTTATAAATGTTGGATTCTAAGTGAAATTGGTAAAAAGGGCAAGACGATAACCCGTGAACAAACTTAACGCTAGAAAATGACTTTAAGCTAAATAAGGGAAAATGAGAAAAACAAAATGGAAATGCCTAAAAATAGTCATCCAGCCTATTATTTACATGTTCTAAGTTATATAAGGTCAAGAGGAGATTCCTTGATTTCTCTCCCTTTAGCTAACCGGCTAGTTTACGAGTTGCCGAACCAACCTATACATTGAACTTGAAAGATAGAACTCATTTGTGTAAATTATCGATATTTCTATGCAACCATCTTTATGGGAAGGTTATATGCAGTATCTTAAGGTTAGTAGGTCATACAGAAATAAGAATATATTTACGCTTATGGTTACGTTCAAGTTACATGCTAAGGCAACAAGAATTGTCTTTAGAATATCGCCATAGGTTTAGTGGAACTTTTTTGCTATCTGAACCTCCTGGGAGTCACCAACGCATTAAGTTAAATAAGTGGTATAAATATGTTATGTGGTAAAATGAAATAATGAATATTATGTAATGACCTTCTATGAATCAATTAGAGTTGAATGTCTGTAAATTAGTAACGTAAGTTAAAGAGAGGCTCTTCGCTATACCCCTAAACGATTATGTTTAGTTATCCATTTTATGCGTTGAAATTATATTCCAAGTTTAAAAAGGGTAATCCTAGGAGCTTCTAAGACGCTTATAATTATGTAAGTTTCCTTAATCTCCTGGGGTAATTGCACATTAGTGTATGTTAATCCAGCCTCGTCCGAATTACGGCTATAAGTCCTTATTTGCCTATATGGCAGCACTTAAAGAGTTTCTTAAGAGTTCCCAAGTTACAGAGCTCCAAGTCTCAGATCCTTAATTTATGCCTTCACGTCCCTATGTTATGTTGAAATGTGTTATGCTAATCTAAGAAGTTTTTAAGAAATCATATTTTGAGAATCATGTTAATGTCTCAGTCAAGTATTTGAAGTTGCATACATGTCATTATAAGAATTTCTAGTAAGAAGTATTAATGTATATGATTTTCATGCTATAACATATAGTTGAATTCTTTTAGTTATATTCAAGTTATACATCTATATATTCAGCTCTTGTTGAGTTATCATTTGAAATTCCTAAATTTAGAGGAGAAATTTTCCCACGTACCAATGTCACTAACGTCGAAGTAGGTATAAGCACAGGCTATGATAATGATCAGTTAAGCTTAGAACTTCTAATCCCAGGAAGTCTCCTAGAGGCCACTCAATTAACTAAATACGAGTTTATACGTTATACATAAGTCTCATACGTTGTATGTTTGTAGTTCAGCTCTCAGCTTTATGTATACGTTAAGTGTTATGAAAATACTCCAAGTTCCAAGTTACAAGTCCCATGTTTTCCTTCAAATAAGACAAATGAATTAAGAACTATATGTGTTCATCGAAGTGATAAGTTTGGTAATGAAATTCCAATTTATAGTTGTCGATACAGGTAAAGAAAACACCCGATGAGCAGTATATATTTGCAGTTCCCAGATGTTAAAGGATTGTATAGAAATGATCTCTATGTGTTTCTATCCAAGCGATAAGTTAAATTGGTAGGATTATTTGTAGGACATTGTTTGTAAGCCTACAAAAGTTCTTATGTTGTATAAACCTCTTGAAGGTCCTTCGAGTAACTGAGTCGGCATGTTTATATATAATTTGATAGCTTTACGTGATATATATGCATATTTTCTATATTTACATGATATGTGTGTTCACTTGCATTTATGTGTTACGAAAGAGGCCTATTTCGGCCAGAGGTTTAACATTTGTCACTTATATGTCATATGTGTTAAATTGACTCAGTATAAGCCCTATCAGCCCCATTTATGATTATCATTGAGAATTAATTTTTATTTTACCCCAGTGTGGCGTACCGACTGGAGATATTTTTTTACCCCGGTGTGGCACACCAACTGGAGATATTTTATTTTACCTCGGTGTGGCACACCGGCTGGAGATAATTTTATTTTACCCCTGTATGATACACCGGCTAGAGATACTTTTATTTTACCCCGGTATGACACACCAACTGAAGATATTTTTATTTTACCCCAGTATGGCACACCGGCTGGAGATATTTTTATTTTACCCCGGTATGGCACACCGGCTGGAGATATTTTTATTTTACCCCAGTGTGGTACATCGGCTGGAGGCATTTTTACATGAATTTTATGGTTGGCTGGCCACCAACATTAAGTTATAGTTTTTCTTATGCATTACTTGGTTGCATTTGCACTTGAGTATTGACTTATTGTCAGGTTTTAGTTTCCAAGATTCCAGGTTGTTACTATTCCTTATTTTTGATTCAGTTATCATTGATATCTTATATATTTACAGTTTTCAGCCTTACATACTAGTACATTTCATTCGTACTGACATCCCTTCGCTTGGGGACCTGCGTTGGTGCCGCAGGTACAGGTAGATGTCAGGATTGACAGTTGTAGTAATAGTTCGCATGATTAGCAGATGTGTTGGTATGCTCCTTTCTTTCTAGAGCTAAGATCTGGTTTTTTTTTAGTTAGCATTTTGAGATGCAGTAATGGGTAGGTTGGAGTCGTGTTCCAACCATCAGTCGATTTGCACTTTAGAGGCTTTGTGGACTTAGTGTGTACAGTGTTATTCAGTTTGTGGCATTGTCAGCATTTTGTTATTTGGTTTAGCATACTCATAGCCTTGGTTGCATTTAAGTTGTTTACCCTGTATTGTTGAGACATTGTGGGTCTAGTTTGTACTCCAGATGATCGTGACAGGTGGCCTGGACGGCCTAAGTGTTATAGTTACAGATGTCATATAGCCGGCTTTTTGGTAAGTAAAGTATCGGGAGCTAGTCACACCCTTCCCTAGTTTTGAGGCGTGACATGGAACATACCATAGGAATGCCTCTCATGTACAATCATATTACATAATCACTTCAAAAAGAGTAATATCATAAGGACTTTTCTCAATTGGAATGTTAGTTAAGGGACAAGTAGGAATGATTTTCATTCATAGTTTCTACCAATCTTAAGAACTTTAAGACATTTTCAACTCAACTTTCTTGTCCACCTCTTTTCTTCTCACTGCTCATCCTTTCTTTCACTAATCCCCTTTTCTTTTCTCTTGCCCCTCTTTATACCACTTGACTGTTATTTTCTGCTTATAAGTTCAACAAGAATAATCAACCATTAGAAGTCTTTCATTTATGTTCTAGCAGCAAGTAGACATGTTATTTTGTGTGGGCTCCTCTCTTTTCTATTTTTCTCATCTTGCCATCCACATTTTTTTCTTTTCCCTCAACTTTTTCTACTTCGGTGGAACCTTCATTCTTAAATCTAAAAGTGCCTCAGACTATCTTTGGATCAAAAATTCTAGAGGCCACACAACAAAGAGAATAGGATTCTTTTGTGGCTTAAGAAGAAAATTAAGGCTTATGGATCAACAGGGTTAACTAGGGATAATATTCAGGAAGGTACAACAACAATGGACAAAATGGATTTTCCAAAGAAATGCCTTAATCACATCTTACCTCTTTGGCAACTAGCTATAATATACACACTTAGGCAAGTTCTAGATGTTACACTATGTACAAAACACAACAATTCAAGCTCACCTCTTATGGCATCATGATCTGAGTCAGTATTTTTTGGCCACATATCCACTTAATCAAATCGAATGAATTCTTTCATTATTAAGCCCTAAAGTCTCTCATGGAATTCTCACATATTATGCATTCACGATGACCACTTCATTTGTTTCTTGCTTAATTTGTAAGTGGAGTATCAAGAGCACACAAGTGGTGGTTTTTGACTTCATCCTAAAATATGAAAAAAATTGTGACTAATTTTCCTTAAGATGGTCGTCATCCATCTATCATCGGGAAGGGTAACTACTCCTATGACGAACATAAAAAAAATTGACTCTCAATGTACCAAACCAAAACAACTAGAGACGAACAAGCACATAACAAAGCATCAGTTTCCAATAGCCATCCACATACTAACTATTACAGAACAAGCTACTAACACAGAATTTTGACAACTATTGCTACAGCCCACTACAAATTTAGCAAAGACAGAATAAACAATAAATATATTTCCTTCGCCCCACACTTAAACGGTGCACTGTCCCCAGTGCACAAACATATCATATCAAGTAGGGAGAGAAAAAATAACTTCCTGGGCCTCTAAGAAAAGGCATCATCATCAGGATTATACTCCTGATCATCATCATCACCATCTCCTTCAGCGTCATCAACCTACATAGCTCCAGTGGTGGCATCATCCTCATCATCATCACATCAACAGTATCGGTCAGCACTGTAGGCTTATCGTCATCCAATGGCTCCTCAAATGCCAACCCTACTTTTCATATCAATATTGTACTCTCTATGAGTAGGTATCGCTCCATCTCCTCAGTAGTCATGGGTCTACCTCCAGTCTTCTGTTGCAGCCCAAACATCCTAAACATGCGGCCTCTCCAACTTTCATCCCGTTCATTGCGCTCAGCTAGAGTGAGGAATGATGTTGATGAGTTGGTTGGCTCCTTGACTTTTGTGAAATCAATCATTTTTTCTATCAAGTTCCCTGCTAGGGGTAGATGAAGGTCTGTCTGCTATTCCTCAGTTCCAACCTCCCGCAAGAATTGAGTCAACAAGTTGCCATAATAGTACTTCAATCGGCAGTTATCTCTGGATCACCTCATGTTGTCCCTCCACACTGTGCCAAAGTTAATTGGCAGCCCCTTCATCAGCATATACAACAATAGTACCCTCTCTCAAGTGATCCTCGGGGTGTGTGTCCCTGGGAGAAATACCACACAGACCAATTTGACCCATACTATAGCCTCCTTAGTCAAGTAGGAGAATGAGAGTGTCTAATGAGTGTCATTACCTCTCGCCAGCCGAGAAGTTGAATGCTCTCCACATAAAGTATGGGGGATTCTCAAGCATCACGAAGTACATCCTAGGTCCACCACTAGTGGGCCAAGGAATGCATTGAAAGACCTAGCAGTGAAATGAACCACTTGTCCTCACATCTTGATCTTTGTGCTCTCTCCTAACGAGTTGCTCCAATTCACATAAAATTCCCTCACTAAAGTGAGGTTGCACTCCTATGGCTTAGCAAAGACATACCCCAGTCCAAACTCTCGGATGGTCTCCCAAATGGTGGGGAACTTAAGTTCCATACAATACTCATCTATTCAATTCTACGGGGCATACATAACTTCCTTTTGGGAATTAAACTACTTGAGCCCATGTTCTTCCACGGGCCTTGTCTCCAAACCTCCTATTAGGGGGTGCCTTTTGGGATGATGTGCTCGATGCAACTCCTTTCCTTAGCCTTTTGAGCCCTTTGCTATCATCTGCTACTTCCTTTCCTTGGTCTGCTCGTGACATCATAGTACCTGCCAAACAACAACAATAACCTTAATAAATTAGTTCATGAATAACAAGGCTAGCTAATTAGGTGTAAGAGGTGCAAAACAACCCCACACTTAATCCACTAGCATAATCGTGAGAATTTATCAAATAAGTTACTTAGACTTCCCTCATTATCATGCCAAATCTCATAAACCTGAATTATACACCAACTTTACATTACAAACCATGCTCATGATTTTTCCTCACACCTCTTGATGTTGCCAAGGCACACGTTGTTGTCAAGTAATATAGGACAGTGAAGTCCCGATTATCGATCCCTCAAAGATGTCAGATCAATCATTTTAAGGTTAATTCTTTATTTCATTATTCCAACAAAACAGATATAAATGGAGAATGGTTTGGAGAATTAAACTACTAAAAACTTGAAATGTAAAATTAACTGAAGACTAAGATTGGTGCAAACATGTTTTTACTTCAAATAATGATGAAAATCTAGGGAATTGGCACTTTCATATCAGGTTGAGTTTTCAAGACGTGATTATGCTAGATTGGTTCCTCCTAAGGTTGCTTTTTACAAGTTACTATTCCATTTCTTGCCACTCTCCTGAGCATCCAAGAACTATATCATGAACCCTAACGCCTATATCCCTATGGTCGCAGGAGAATCATGAAACAACGGTCATGCCTACTTGTATTTTAATTAAACAGGATTGAAGGATATATCTCTATCCTCAAAAACAACTTCTAACCTTCAACCAATGGGCCAAAGGATCTTCGAATTCCTGTTTTACATTTACTTTTAACCCTTTTAGTTCCCTTTCCTAAGTTCAACCAAAAGCCAACAAATTTACTCACAAGGTGATTAGTCTGGTGAATAAGAAATTAAAACAAGTAAATATAAACAACCTTTAATGAAGAATCAAAACTAGAATTAATCATTCTTTCAAATATCAACCATCAACTATGGACAAAACCCTAGAATGGACATTTAACCACTCATATACAAGAGGAAAAATAAAGACACAATCATCATTCGAAGTAAAACAATAAAGAAAATAAGAAATCTAAGTAGAACTTGACTCTCCTACCAAAAGCTGCACTTACAACTTTCTACGATCAAACACAATAATGAATGATATGATAAAAATGCCCTAGATGTTATATTTATAGGTAAGCCTTCAAATTACTCTTTTTCCCTCAAGTACTTGGCTTAAAAATTAGCAAAATCCATCCAGGGACTGTTTGGCACGTGCCCTATCCATAGCCCTAAGTTTGGATCAATTTTCCTCTGAAGTATAGCTCCGAGCACCCCACTCCAGCCATAGCACCAAGTGTAGCCAAATTTATGCACATCTAAACACCTCTGGTGCCCCACTCTAATCGTAGCACCAGAGTGATAGTCATTCTTAACTTTAGAGACCCTCTAGCACGCCACTTCATCCATAGCACCAGAATGTTGGGAAATTTTCCCAAGTATGGAATGCTTCTGAGGCTCCACGCCATCCATCTCGCCAAGGTGTTAGTCAAATTCTCATCTCCGAAGCTAGGGACCTGGCACCCCACACCATCCATAATGCAAACTGTGGTGCATTTTTCTCTGAAGCACAAGTGTTAGCACACCACTCTAGCCATAGCCCTAGGACAACTTTTACGAACTCTTCTTTCTCACACCTCGGGTCATTTTTGGGTTCTTTTTCCTTGGTTTCCTGCTTAAAACATCTACAAACATTTATTAGCTCACAAGATACATGAAAACATGAATTCATACACTTCATAAGGATTATGAATGCAAAACAAGGCCAAATATGAGTAAAAACATGGCAAATAGGCATAAGAATATGCCCAACATCACCACCCCACACTTAAACCATTATTCATCCTTGAATAATTCTCAACTCCATGTACAAACTCATATTTTCTCACCACTTGTCACCTCTATCAATTCTCTTTCAAAAAACTAGAAGAGAGCATACGATTAAGTGGTTCATCAACTTCTAGCAATTCACATCAAGCATATATAGATTTTTCACATTCAAGACTACAACACTTCTGTAACCAACTCAATTTTCAACACAGGGCCAACATGATTAAATACGAAACATGCAACACATAGTACACTAACTTATAATCTTATGCCCCTCACTTTTAGTGATGTTCCTCTCTCAAATATCAATGAAAAGCATGAAACATAATAAGTAAGGCACACTCACACTCACAAATGATGTATTGTACACATACAACATACCGTAATCTTTCCCTTTATGTACACTTAGAGTACTTAGTTATTTCAAGAGTTAAGATCATAAGGACTTTTCTTGGTTGTAATGTCGACTAAGGGACGGATAGGAATGATTTTTCTTTTATAGTGACTACCAATCCTAAGAACTTTTAAGAGATTTTTTTACTTCTTTCAAGTCCACCACATTTTCCTTGTTGTTCACCCCTCACTTTACTCAGCCTTTTTCTTTTTTTTTTCATGCCCCTTTTTCCACTACTTGGCTGCTAGCCTTTGCTTATAGAATTACTAAGAATTTTCACTCTTAACACTCTTTCTTTCATTGTCCTAGCAGCAAGCATAAAACACATTTTATGGGAACCCCTTCTTCTTATTTCCTTTTCTTACTTTCCACACATATATCTTTCTTTTCCTTCCCTTGTCATTCATGCTTTCGTGAACCTTCGCTTTCAAGTCTCAAAGTTCGTAAGACAACTTTGGATCAACAATTCTAGAGGTCTCACAAAAAAAGGAATAAGCTACTAATGTGGCTAAGAAAAGAATAATGCTTAAGGCTCAAGGACTAGGGAAAAATGTTTAGAAAGGTACAACAACATCGGAAACATAGATTTTTCAAAGAAATGTCTTAATCATCTCTTAACTCTTTAACAACTAGTCATCCAACATACACTAAGGCAAGTTATAGATGCACAATATGTACAAAATAATGAAATTAATCTCACCTCACATGACATTAAAACTCTAGTCGGTTTTCTACAGTTACACATTCATATAATCATATTGAATGATAGTTTTCATTATTAAGACCTAGAAGTATCTTGAGTCGTATTAAAGAACTATATGTGTCTCTTATAGAATTCTCACTTAAGATGACCACTTTAATGCCTCAAGCTTAGCGTCTAAATGAAATGTCAAAGAGCATACAAGTGATTTACGTCTGACTCCAACACAAAAAAAAATATGTGACTAATTTTCCTTAAGATGATCGTCATCCAACTATCATAGGGAAGGGTCACTACTCTATGACGACACAAAAAAGGTAAAAAATTTCAAAAATATTTGACTCTAAAATTAAACTAAACAAGCTCAACTACTAGAGATGAACAGATTATCCAACATCACAAGGCATCATCCATGTTAACTACCATCATCAATAGTATCTATTACAAAATAAAACCTAACGAATCATAGAGTTACTACCATAGGGAATGAAATTATGCTACGTCCTACTACAAATATAGCAAAGAAATAGAAAATTGGAATGTTTCCTCCACCTCACACTTAAATGGTGCACTGTCCTCAGTGCATGCGCAATTATATCTAGTAGGTAGAGAAAAGGAACTTCCTAAGCCGCTATGCATCATCATCAGGATTGTATTCCTGATCATCGTTATCCTCATCATCATTGTCTAAGTCATCAACTCCATCAGTAAGCACTGTGGACTCATCATCATCCAACGGCTCCTCAAAGGCTAGTCCCACACTACACATCTACATAGCACTCTCCTCGAGTGGGTATCTATTCTCCAAGGCCACCATCTCATCATCTGTGGTAGGTCGTCCTCTAATCCTCAATTGTAAATTATGCATGCCAAATATACAGCCTCTCCAACTATCATCTTGGGCTTGGAGATCAGCTATAGTGAGAGGTGAAGTTGTGGAAGTGATGGGCTCCTTAACCTTTGTAATGTCCATCGTCTTGCTTGCTAGGGGGTCTGCTCGGTATAGAAAAAGGTCTGCCTCTTCCTCCTTAATGCCGGCCTCTCTAAAAAACTGGGTCAGGAGACCTCCATAACAGTACTTCCACCTGCAATTACCCCTCGATCTCCTCATGTTATCCTGGAGTACTGCACCAAAGTTAATTGGTATCCCTTTTATCAGCATGTATACCAATACAACTCGCTCTCTAATGATGTTTGATATATGAGTCTAGGGAGTAACATAACACAAACCAACTTTACCCAGACATTCACCTCCTTATTCAGGTAGGAGAACGTAAGTGTGCAGTGAGTGCCATTATGATCCCTTGCCCAATGGGCTAATGAATGATCACCACAGAGAGTATGGAGAATGTCTTAGTATGGGGTCCTCTCTAGTAAAATAAATTACTTAGATGGGTCTGTCACAGGTGTCTCGAGGAAGGCATTGAATCTATTATTAGTGAAACGAACCACCTGACCCATATTTTGATTTTGGTCCTCTCCCCAAAAAGGGTATCCCAGTTTTCATAAAACTCTCTCACCAAAGTGACGTTGCACTCCTCCAGCTCAGCAAAGATGCAGCCTAATCCCAACTAACGGACCTTGTGCCAAATGGTGGGGAACTCAAGTGTGAGGCGGCCTTCGTCAATTCGATTCTCAGGAGCATATTTGACCTCCTTTTGTGTGTTGAACCATGATAGTCCATGAGGCTCCATTCCTCTTTCTCTAAACCTCCTAGCAGGGGCTCCTTTAGCCAATGAACTCGACACTTTTATGCCTTTATGGAGCCGCTTTAAACCCTCGCCAACTTCCACTATCTCCTTTCCTTTGTTAGGCATTTGATACCTGTCACGCCCCGATTTTACACCCTGGATGAAACATGGTACTTGAAGTCACAAGTGACCCCAAGTCAACCCCTGGTTTATCAGACACTAGCATTCTAAGTAAAGTAAAAATACATACAGCGGAAGTTTAAACCAAAGATGTAATTATATTAAAGAGATAAAGTTGATTCATAGTGTTTGAAAATATTAAAACAACACTACAAGTCTGAAATACCAATCTGAGCTTGAAAAAAAAAACAAATCTACGTCTGAAAGCCTCTATGACTGATGAGCTGCTGGGACAAGCCCCCAGCTAACTCCAAATCTAAAATAGAAGGAAATTAAAATATAGTTGAATGAATAAATCTTCGTCCTGGAAGGATGAGGACGCAAAAACAAGTAAAGCTGAGATCTTTGGTAAACGGTCAACTAACGGGGCTGAGATTGTGATCCTACAGCTGTATCATAAAATGATACAACATAAAAGTATGCATCAGTACTTTAAATGTAATTAGTAAGTGAGAGGAACATCACATAATAGAATAAATAACAGAATAAATGCTAAACTGGAAAAAAAAACATGCAATGACCAACTAAAGCCACTAAACTGAATAACTGCAATACTAAGGTGGTCAAGAAGACCCTGTCTAATGGTCAAAGAACGTTCTAAGTCTGGAATACTGATCTAAACTGAACTAGAGTGAGACTAGACTAAACTGACTAGTGGGAGAGTCCATAACTGACATGTAACCACGTGAGCTAGACGTGGAGTCTGATGTATACACCCCACCGGTAAGACCCAATATACCTTGCCAGGGTATAAGGGTATGAAATGGGTGATCAAAAAAGTCTGGGGCCAATCAGACCAATAAATACTGTAACCTACGCTAGCAATGTAGTTTTAGGAAACTAGGTGCGCTGGAACCCCGGTCCGCTTGGTGCTAAGTCCTACTCCCATTGAATAATCCTAAACTGAATACTAAGTTGATAGCTCGAAATTGGGGCCCAAGACTACTCAGGAATACATAACTGAAAGTACCCTGAGAGTCTTATCGGACCAGATTCTGGTACTGGGTTCTAGACTGGTCAGAGTTGCTTAGATAGAAGCGTCGTAACTGTCTAAGAACAAACTATAATCTGAACTAGGGTCCTAAGGCTAGTCGGAGCTATTATTCTAAAGCGTCAGGACCGCCTAGTTGACCAATAAACTGAATTCTGAATCTGATTCTAATAACTGGGAGGTAATACTGACACCTCAAGAAATTCTGTAGTCAAACTGATCAACTGACATTTCTAACTGACACTGAGTATTTCGCATGTTGACTAAAGTTAGAGAACCATGTATCTGATTGAGAATTCAACATATAAGATAACATGGGAATTCACTACTCTAGTATAATCAAAAAAAATTCAAAGGTTATCATTCCAACAAAAATTTCTAGTTTGTTCCACCCTCAAGAACTAGGGCTAAAGTCAATGCACAGGGACAAGTATTGATACTATCATTAGCTGGTGGGGAAATACCCATAACTAATATACATGATGATTCCACATGGATTAAATAAGACATTATCAAGAATTTCTTACAAGTATTGGTACTATCATTAGCTGG
>JACEIK010003534.1:89551-111174 GCA_018107945.1 Datura stramonium | reverse complement strand
CTATGTGTCGGAAATTTTACGGGGTGTAACAGGGGAAATACCAATAACTAATATACATGATGATTCCACATGGATTAAATAAGACATTATCAAGAATTTCTTAATTCGAAAATCTGCAAGGCTAGAATTTACTTTTGTGGGAATAATATCAATTTACTCATAAACTGATGGAAAACATGTCTAAAAATAATCATGGATATCATTCTATGTGAATTCAAAGAACCTTTACATATAATCTCTTCACATTCGAGAGCTCAGGGCTAGGATTCATAAAGAACCTACATACCCGACTAATATTCCCTAGAGAAGGAAGCTTGAATTGCTACAGTGGAGGAAACCCTAGACCTTGCTTGAGAGCTCTTGAGTGAGAACTTGCGTAATTTTTTTCTATGAATCTGAGTGGGATGAGGGGAAAAACCGTTTAACCCCACTATTAAGTCTGAAATCATGACTAAAACGACGTAGTTTCAAGTTTTGGAGGGTAGGAAATTACTGAAGGAATCTTAAAGATTTGCAGGGAAAAACTGAGTGTAGTCCCCACGAGTGACCTAACGGGTCGTAGTCAGTGACCACGACTTGTGGAATACACTTCCTGGAAAACACTAAAGTCACCATGAGGGACCTAACGACTCATCCCTTGTGGCCACGACTCATGGTCTGATCCGTGAAGTACACTTCTCATCTTATCACCTGGGCTCGTCGCGGGCAACCTAACGACTCATTGGTGGTGACCACAACTCATGGGTGACATACCAAGTTTGTCACGCCCTGAGTTTACACCCTGGACGAAACACAGTACTTAAAGTCACAAGTGACCCCAAGTCAACCCCTGGTCTATCAGACACTAGCATTCTGAGTGAAGTAAAAATACATACATCGGAAGTTTAAAGCAAAGATGTAATTACATAAAAGAGATAAAGTTGATTCATAGTGTCTGAAAATATTAAAACAACACTACAAGTCTGAAATACCAATTTGAGCCTGAAAAAAAAACAAATCTACATCTGAAAGCCTCTATGACTGATGAGCTTTTGGGACAAGCCCCCAGCTAACACCAAATCTAAAATAGAAGAAAACTAAAATATAGCTGAATGAATAAATCTTCGTCCTTGAAGGATGAGGACTCACCAACAAGTAAAGTTGAGTTCTTCGGTAAACGGTCGGCTAACGGGGCTAGATGTGGAGTCCGATGTATACACCCCACCAGTAAGACCCAATATACCTTGCCAGGGTATAAAGGCATGAACTGGGTGATCACAAAAGTCTGGGGCCAATCAGGCCAATAAATATTGTAACCTACGCTGGCAACATAGTTCTGGGAACCTGGGTGCGCTAGAACCCCGGTCCACTCGGTGCTAGGTCCTACTTCCACTGAATAATCTTAGATTGAATACTAAGTTGATAGGTCAAAACTGGGGCCCAAGACTAGTTAGGGATACATAACTGAAAGTACCCTGAGAGTCTTATCAGACAAGATTCTGGTACTGGGTTCTAGATTGGTCAGAGATGCTTAGATAGAAGCATCGTAACCGTCTAAGAACAAACTGTAATCTGAACTGGGGTCCTAAGGCTAGTCAGAGCTATTATTCTAAAGTGTCATGACCGCCTAGTGGACCAATAAACTGAATTCTGAATCTAATTTTGATAACTGCGAGGTAATACTTACACCTCAGGAAATTCTATAGTCAAACTGATCAGCTGACATTTCTAACTAATACTAAGTATTTCACATTTTGACTAAAGCTAGACAACCATGTATCTAACTGAGAATTTAGCATATAAAATAACATGGGAATTCACTATGGTATAATCAAAAAAATTTCAAGGGTTATCATTACAAGAAAAATTTCTAGTCTATTCCACCCTCAAGAACTAGGGCTAAAGTCAATGCACATGGACAAGCATTGATACTATCATTAGCTGACGGGAAAATACCCATAATTAATATATATGATGATTCCACATGGATACAAGACATTATCAAGAAATTCTTAACATTCGAAAATATGCAGGGCTAGAATTCACTTTTGTGGGAATAATATCAATTTACTCATAAACTGATGGAAAACATGTTTAAAATAATCATGAATATCATTCTATGCGAATTCAAAGAACCTTTACATATAATCTCTTCACATTAGAGAGCTCAGGGCTAGGATTCATAAAGAAGTTAGAGAAGGGTTTAGGGAGACACAGGGGGAGAACTATCCCCTTGATGAATTCCTACATACCTAATTAATATTCCCTAGATAAGGAAGCTTGAATTTCTGCAATGGAGGAAACCCTAGACCTTTCTTGAGAGCTCTTGAGTGAGAACTTGCATAATTTTTTTTTGTGAATCTGAGTGGAGATGAAGGGAAAAACCATTTAACCCCACTATTAAGTCTAAAATCATGACTGAAACGATGTAGTTTCAAGTTTAGGAGGGTAGAAAATTACTGAAGGACCCTTGAAAATTCGCAGGGAAAAACTGAGAGTAGTCCCCACGAGTGACCTAACGGGTCGTGGTCAGTGACCATGACTCGTGGTCAGACTCGTGGACTACACTTCCTGGTAAACACTGAAGTCACCACAAGGGACCTAATGACTCATCCCTTGTGGCCACGACTCGTGGTTTGATCTATGAAGTACACTTCTCATCTGATCACCTGGGCTCATCACGGGCAACCTAATGAATCGTTGGTGGTGACCATGACACGTGGTCACCACCCATTATGTACACTGCCTCCAAGCCAATTATTTCCTCAACTAGCTGACCACAACTCGTGGGGTCTCCCATCAAGTACACTACCTCCCTCCTTTTTCATTACATACTCACCACCCCAGGACTGACCTAACGATTCATGGGGCCTGACCATGAGTCATTCTCATGCCCGTGGGGACCCTTTTCCTCAAATTCTAATTTCCTCCCCTGGCCTCCCCATGAGTCACATCACGACTCGTGGGCTACACCAACGGGTCAGATCATGACTCGTTCTGTGCCCGGTGCCAGTTTTTGAACTTTTCCCCGTTTCAACTCTTGGGTTTGATCTTTGGGCTTCCGAGGCATTAAAATACCATGACACCTTCCAAACAAAAATCAAGAACTTCACATCATTAGTTTGTGAACAAAACGGCTCGCTACTTAGGTGTAACGGGTGCAAAATGACCCCACACATAATTCGCTAGCATACTACTTAGAATTTGTCAAATAGGATACTCAAGACTTCCCCCATTATCATCTCAAATCTCAACCTCCAAACTATTCACTAACTCCATATTACACCAAGTTCATGAATTTTTTTACATCTCTCCTCTATTTTTTAAAGAATGCCTCACATTGGTCATCCCTTTCACCTACCCTCCGTTAATTCAACATTCAAGTAACCCACACATGGAAGTAGCTACATTCAATTTATTCAACAACCAACATGCAATTTACTACAATCCATAATGAATTATCGTGAATTTTCAACAACTAAAGATTTTTCACATTCAAGACTTTAAGAACTAAGCACTTTCTCTCTCTACAATCAATGTCTTACCAACCAAAATTATGAAACTCAAATCATCACCCCCCCCCCCTTCATCCCCACAACTTCAAATCACTACATTCAACAAAAAAATAAGCAACCCAACATGGATAACACATTATCATGGAAGAATTTAAGAAATTAAAGCTCATGAAACCCACATTATGAAATTCAAGGTTTTCGCCAACAATGGTGATTTTGGGTTTTTAACTTGGGGAAGAAGGGTATGGGGGCATGCTTTTCACACTAAATAACCAAGAGAGAAGAGATATGCTTACTTGAGTTGAAGATACAAACTTCATCAAGCTTCTTGGAGAAGAAAACAATGGGAGAATGAGAGAGGAAAAGTTACCGCATATTAGAGAGAGAGGGAGAGAGTTTTATTTGCTTTTTGATTTGACTTTTAGTGATAGGGGATGAATGGGGATTTAAAATAAAGGTGTGGGGCGTGGATTTTTGGTAATTTTAAGGTCCTTGGGTCAACTTTGACCCATTGGACTAAAAAATTTTTGGACAAACTCACCCTAGAGCGCGTGCCAGTCACCTCGCGACGCACTTATAAAAAAAATATCTTCATGGATAGGGCTGGCGTGGTGCACCACCCACAGCACCAACCTGAAAATTTTTTCTTTCTAGTGATCTTGCCCAGACTTAACTTTTTTAAAACATTTTCATTGCTCTTTTTACATTCAAAGCATTATTTATCTATAAAAAACAAAAAATGTTAGAAAGATAGGTTGCCTCCCACCAAGCGCCTTAGTTATAGTCGTGGCACGATATTCACGAGTTCCGTCCTATGCAGCACCTGATTAAATGTTGTGGCATGATCAAAGTCACTCTCACTCATATGAGTGAGGACATCAGTAGCACCTATTGTATTTGCTAAATTCTCAACCAGCACATGTTGCTTAACTATCTACTTACACCCTCTAGGCTTTACTGTTGGTTTCATTGTGAAATTCTCATAATGAGGTGGATACTTGGCTGCCGTAAACACATTGAAGATAGCCTCCTGACCATCCACAGTCATCGACATTTTACCCGACTTCACTTTTATAACAGTGTTGGCGGTGGCTAAGAATCCTCTCCCTAAAATGAGGGGAACTGCTACATCGGCTCCGTAATCCAGGATTATAAAGTCTACCGGTAAAATGAAAGGTCCAACCTTAATCAAGACGTCCTCTATGATTCCATTAGTATAAGAAAGAGACCTATTGGCAAGCTGCAAGTTCACTGTGGTTGGACGTGGTTACCTAAGCCCAAGGTTCTAAACAAGGATGCAGGAATCAGATTAATGCTTACACCCAAGTCACATAGTGCAGAACCAACTTTTTTATTTCCAATCACCACTAGAAGGGTGAAGCTCCTGGGATCTTTCAGCTTCTTTGGAACTTTGTTCTACAACCAAGAATTGTACCCTTCCTTGAGAGCCACGGTCTCAAACTCTGTCAGCCTTCTCTTATTGGCCACAATGTTCTTCAGATACTTGGCATACTTCGATATTTCCTGCAAAAGCTCCACCAATGGTAAGTTAACATGTACCTGCTTCAACACATCAAGAAATTTCTGCCTAGCTGAGTCCTCCTTCTGCTTCTGAAATTCTTGTGGAAATGGAGGGGGTGGTCTAGTTTCTACCAACTTCGACTTTGAGTTGATAGACTCACCAACCTCCTATATGGACATCACAACCTTCTAATCCTTAGCTTTATTTTCTTTAGGGATCATCTCACCCAGATCTTTACCACTTCCCAAAGAGATTGCACTCACATTTTCCTTTGGATTCTTCTCGGTGTTACTTGAAATTTTCAATTGTGGTCTGTTAGTCGACCGAAGGGCCAATTGTCCCATCTGTCTCTCCAACTTATGGATGGACTTCTGCATCTCATTAACCACCTAATTCTACTGCACCATCCATTGTTTTATAATATCCTCTATTGAACCGCTCAGCTGCTGGCCCTGAGGTCTTGGATAGGTTTTTTGTGGCCTTTGGA
Organism: Datura stramonium; assembly: GCA_018107945.1. Lineage (NCBI taxonomy): Eukaryota > Viridiplantae > Streptophyta > Magnoliopsida > Solanales > Solanaceae > Datura > Datura stramonium. Next base: position 105,671 of record JACEIK010003534.1, on the reverse strand, counting down.
AATTCTGGTGCCCTCCCATGAGGGATTGGCTATGTTCCTGTACCACTAGTTATAGTTTTTACCTGCAAAACTTCCACCACAACCTTGTTGCCGTACAAAAGATATAGATTCTGGGTTTAGTGGACAACCTGAATAAGCGTGGCCTTCTGTACACACCTCAATGATGGTGGTGGAGTTTGTACCTAATAGACCTATTGAACCTGACTTCCTACTAGTGTGGTTACAATCTTTCTAATCACATTCACCAGCTAACTTATATCTGCTCGGATTACCGCTACACCATCTACATCGAGCTTTTCAAGCACCTTGGCCGATGTGAATCCTCTACCTGAGTCCTAATAGTCTTGATTCCCTGCTGACATGAGGTTCAAAAGAGCTTCTATCTCATCATAGCTCTTGTATAGAATTTGTCCCTATGCAGTAGCTTTGAGCAACTTCTTTGATTTTGGCTTCAGCCCTTCTATAAAGTTGTTCCTGGTAATCTCCTTTGGTTGCATGTGGTGCGAGCAATCTTTGGGTCCATGGGTCAAATTTGAGTCAAGGACCCTAAAATTAATATAAAACCCATAATCCATACCTTTATTTTAAATTTTCATGCATCTTCTCTCTCTAAAAAGTCAAAGAAAAAATAAAAGAATATTCTCTCTCTTCTCTCTCTTGGTTGTAATGCCTCTCCCTTTTTCCCTATTGTTTTCTTCTCCAAAAAGCTTGGTGAAGCAAACTTCTTCAACTCAAGTAAGTAAAGTTCTTCCCTACTTTGGTATTTAATGTTCTAAGCATGCTCCCATTAGTCTTTCATCTCCAAGCTGAAAAACCAAAAATCACCATTGTTGGGTAAGAATCTTGAACTTCATAATATGGGTTTTCATAAATTAAATCTCATATGTTCTTCCATAATAGTGTTATATCTTTGATTGGGTTGCTTGTTTTGCTTGAATTTTGGTGATTTGAAGTTGTGGGTGTGAAGAGGGTGATGAATGGGTTGTAGAGAAATTTCATGAAAATTTGTGAATTTGGAGTATTCTTGTGGGGGAAGAAATTGCTTGAATATTGTGATTCTTGAATTGTGAAAATATTGGGTTGTTGAAAAATTCATGTTAATTCATTGTGGAAATTTGGTGAAATTCATGATTAGTTGTTAGTTGAATCTATTTTGAATACTTCCACAATTGGGTTGTTGTGAATGGTGAATTAAGAGTTGAGAAGGGAAGTGAGTGGTTAAATTGAAGAAATCTTGTAAAAAAATAAATAAGAGAGGTGATGTTGCGCATATTCTTATGCCTATTTTTTCATGTTTTTACCCATATTTAGCATTATTTTAAGTTTATAATCCTTATAAAATGTATAAATTCATGTTTTCGTGTGTCTTGTTAGCTAATAAATATTTCTAGATATTTTGAGCTGGAAACCAAGGAAAAAGGACCCAAAAATTACCCGAGGTGTGAGAAAAAAGAGTTCGCGAAAGTTGGCCTAGGCTATGGCTGGCGTGGTGCGCCAACACTTGTGCTTCAGAGAAAAATGCACCAAAGTTAGTGCTATAGATTGCGTGGGGCACCAGGTTCCTAGCTTCGGAGATGATAATTTGACTAACACCTTAGCGAGATGGATGTCGTGGCCCAGAAGAATTCTAGACTTAGAAAAATTTCCCAACATTCTGGTGCTATGAATGAAGTGGGGTGCCAGAATGTCTCTAAAGTTTAGAAATTTGACTAACATTCTGGTGCTAAGGATGGAGTGGGGAGCTAGAGGTGTTTAGAAGTGTAAAAATTTGGCTAACACCTTGGTGCTATGGCTGGAGTAGAGCACTCGGAACTATACTTTAGAGCACAATTGACCCAAACTTGGGGCTATGGATGGGGCTGCACGCTAGACACTCCCTAGACATATTTTTGCTGATTTTTAAGCCAAGTACTTAAGGCAAAAGCATCATTTGAAGGCTCACCTATAAATATAATATCTAGGGCGTTTTTAGTATGTCATTCATCATTTTATTTGATTGTAGCAGGTTGTAAGTGCATCTTTTGGGAGGAGAGATAAGTTCTGCTTATGTTTCTTCTTTTCTTTATTGTTTTACGTTGAATGATGATTATGTCTTTGTTTTTTTGCTTTTCTATGAGTTTCTAAATGCTCATTCTAGGGTTTTGGCCATAGTTGATGGTTGACATTTGAAAGACTGATTAATTCTAGTTTTGATTCTTCATTAAAGGTTGTTTATATTTACTTGTTTTAATTGCTTATTCACCAGACTAATCACCTTGTGAGTAAATTTGTTGGCTTTTGGTTGAACTTGGGAAAGGGAACCGAAAGGGTTAAAAGTAAATGTAAACCAGGAATTCAAAGATCCTTTGGCCCATTGGTTGAAGGTTAAAATACAAGTAGGCATAACTATCATTTCATGTTTCTCCTGCATCCATAGAGATATAGGAGTTAGGATTCATGAGATAGTTCTTGGATGCTCGGGAGAGTGACAAGAAATCGAAGGGTAACTTGCAACTAGCAACCTTATGAGGAATCAATCTAGCGTAATCACGTCTTTAAAACTCAACCTGAAACAAAAGTGTCAATGCCTTAGATTTTCATCATCATTTGAAGTACAAACAAGTTCGCACCAATCTTAGCCTTTAGTTAATTTTATATTTCAAGCTTTTAGTAGTTTAATTCTCCAAACCATCCTCCATTTATATATGTTTTTGTTAGAATAACGAAATAAAGAATTAACCTTAAAATGATTGATCTGACAAGTCTCTAAGGGGTCGATAATTGGGACTTTACGGTCCTATATTACTTGATGACCACGTGCGCTAGTGTGTGCTTGGGCCACATCATGTTTTTGGCATCATTACCGAGACTTAAAGATTGATTGACTGTTTGTAGATTAGGATTTTTATTCTGCTATTCTATATTTTACGTTTTTGTTTGTTTGTTTGTGAAGTTACAGGTGTTGTGTGCTCAGTGTATTCCAAATACGAGAAGTCAAGAACTACTTTTGGCTTCTTTTGATCCTGAAATTGAGAGAACCTTTTGAAGGTTAACTATGGAGAATAACGAGCAAGCACAGGGCAACAACCAGGAGAGGATTCCAGTGTTGAATTTTGCTAGGCCGAACTTGAAGAACGCTTCTAAAGCGATCATCAAGTTGTCCATCAATGGAAACTTTGAGTTGAAAGAAGAGACTGTGTGGTTGGTCTAAAACTCTTTCCAATATCAGGGAAAGCCGCATGAGGATCCCCACAGGCATCTGATGACGTTCGTGGAGCTGAGTGAGAACTTTCACTATCAGAACGTGTCAGATAAGTATGTTAAGCTTACGTTATTTCCGTTCTCATTGATTGGTGAGGCCATGGAGTGGCTTCAAAAGGGGCCAGAGGGTTCTATCACTACTTAGGAGGTTCTTTCCAACAAGTTCATCAATAGGTTCCTCTCTTCAAGGAGGACGAAAGAGTTAAGAGGGAAGATCTCTGGTTGTGTGTAGAGAGAGGGTAAAACCTTGGCTCAGGCTTGGGAATAATACAAGGGCAACTTGAGGGGAAGCAAAGGAGGTGACAATAGATGATGAAGGGACCTTTATGGTAAGGGGGCATGTATATATTCCCCGAGTTGGTGAGCTGATCAAAACTATCCCGTTAGAAGCTCATAACTCGAGGTACTTTATCCATCCTGGGTTACCAAAATGTATCATTACTTGAAGTGTCATTATTAGTGGGGAAAAATAAAGAGGGACATTATCGATCATGTCGCCCAGTGCCTAAACTATCAAAAGGTGAAGTATGAGCATTAGAAGCCTAGAGGAGTACTCCAAAGGATGCCCCTCCCAGAGTGGAAATAGGAACGGATAGCAATGGACTTTGTGGTTGACATGCCACAGATGTTGGGAAAGTTTGATTCCATTTAGGTCATTGTTGACAGACTATAACACCCCGAAACTCTCCTAGACCAAACTTAGACACAGAAGATTTAAACCAAAAAATTTTGCCTCAAAACGACCAAGACAACGAGTCATTGTCAGAGGTAACAACCTGTTGTCTAGGTCATGGTCAGCCCTGCTAGTCGTATTCGAGAACAAATGAGGCATTGAATGACCCGTGGTAAGGAGTAACGGGTCATCTGTCATCCGTAGTATTCCCAACTCAGAACCCTGCAACATTTCCTAAAAAGAATGAGTTGTCCAATGAACCGTCATTAGCTACGACGACTCATTGTTGGTACTCGTTAGCTGAATTTCCAATAAGGGTTGGAATTTCCCTCAGAAGCTAATGAGTGGAACCCACGACTCGCTATCACCTCTAACGAGTTGTGGTTTCCATCCGTTGTAAGAATCTGGAAATCCTCTAGGCCAAGGCAGTGGTGACGACGGGCATTTACCACGACTCGTGGGTTCTACCAATGCGTCATGGAGTTGTCCATTAAAGGGGGGGTCCAGTGCTTTTGCTCGAATTCCTGCCAGTGGCCACTCCAATGAGTCGTGGTCCTCCCTCGTTGCCAATTTCTAGTAAGCCAAAAATTCAGTCCCAGGACCAACGACTGGTCCCAACAAGTCGTGGTATCAATCAATGACTCGCTGTGTGACCCGATGGTCCCTGACGGGGCAGTTTTCCATATTTTCTTCAAGGGTTATTTTAGTAACTTTTGAGCTTTTTATCTCTAAAACTTTTCATTTTGAGCACGTTTATGAGAGAATTAAAGGGGTAGAATGACGTTCCCTCTTCATTCCTCACATTCTCTCAAAGTCAGAAATGTAATGATTCAGTCAGGAAGCACAGAGCAGAGCAAGGGTTTCGACTTTTCTTCTCAGATTTTCTCAAGGGTTTTCTCCGGGATTTTTACACCAGGTAGGTGGAAATTTAGCAAGGTAATTTTGATTTCCTTGTGCCCTAAAATCCAGCTAAATTTTCTTATCAGTTCTAAACACTGAGACTTTCTATTTAGAGGAATTTTTTGGTTATGTTCCGATTAAATCATGTGAAATGTTGTTCATACCGTTTGTCACTATACTTCCACTATCTAGTAGTCATGTTGATACTTGTTTTCCTGAAAAATGACTTTAACCCTAATTCGCTAAGTGAAGTAACTAGTGTCCTGCATAATTGTATAGACATAATGTTTCTTGACTCTATCAGTGTTGGATATTCCATGTTATTATTATCAGTTAAGTGCTCAGTCAGTTGCATGCTAGCTTAGTTTTATTCATGATATTAGAATCTTCAACATCTTTTAGTTTAACAATAGTCAGTTCTTGAGGTGTCAGTAATGCCTCCCAGTTATCAATTATCAGTTATCAGTATCAGTTACCAGTTATCAGTTAGTTCTATAAACGATTATGACGCTTTCAAATAAGCAGCTCTAACCAGTCTTAGAACACCAGTTACAGTATTCGGTCTGATAAGACTCTCAGGGTACTTCCAGATAAGTATCCCTGACTTAGTCTTATGCCCAGCTTCGAGCTGTAAGCTTAGTAGATAATTTAGGATTGTCCTGTGGGAGTAGTACTTAGCACGACTGGACTGGGGTTCCAGCGCACCTAGGTTCCCAAAACTACATTGCCAGCGTAGGTTACTTGGCCCATCGGGCTCCAGATTTATGATCACCCAATTCATGTCTTTATACCCTAGCAAGGTATATTGGGTCCTTTCGGTGGGGTGTATACATCGAACTCCGTGTTTAGCTTACGTGGTTATGTGTCGGTTATAAATTCTCCCACTAGTCAGTATAGTCTCAATTAGTTCAGTTCATTTTATCTCAGTTCAGTATCTCAGATCCAGGACATGCCTATGACCATCAGCCAGGGTAATTAGTGATCATATCAGTTATATTTCAGTTTTATCAATTTTTAGTATTTCAATTGGTCATTTCATGTCATTTCAGTTTAGATACTTTTTCTTTCATGCTTATTATATCTCACTTACTCAGTATATTCAAAGTACTGACGCATACCTTCTATATTGTATCGTATCATGATACAAGCGCAAGTTCTCAGTCCCAACATCGTCAATAGTTCCCTCAAAAGATATCAGTTGCAGCATTTGGTGAGTCTTCATCTTTTGAGGACGATATTTACTTCCAATTAGTTCTTTATAGTTAGATTTTAGAGTTAGCTGGGGGTTTATCCCAGCAACTCATCATTTTTAGTGGCTTTCAGATATAGACATAGATATTCAGTATTGTTTTTCAGATGTATTGACTCTTATCAAATCAGTTTTCTTAAATGGTTTTATTTATTTAAATTTTCCAATTATGTTTATATCAGTTACCAGTGTAATGATAGACCATGGGTTGGCTTGGGATCACTTATGGCACTAGGTACCGTGTCTCGAACAGGGTATAGACTCGGGTCGTGACAAACTTGGTATCAGAGCATTAGGTTTAGAGTATCCTAGGATGTCTAAAAGCCACATCAAGTAGAGTCCTTTTCATAGGTGTGAAGCGCGCCACACTTATGACGGGGAGGCTACAAGATTTATTAGGAAAACTCCCTTTTGTTCATACTCCTTATCGTGCGATAAAGTTCAATTACAGAAACGTTCTCCTAACTCGTGCTTTATTTTATTTCAGTGAAAATATTCCTCCAAGATGAGGAAATGGAAGGAGGGCCGGCAACGCTAACTGAACTGCCCCACCCTCTTCTGCAACCCCTCAGGATGATCAAGTGTCCTCAGCAAAATTCAAAGCGGCAATCCAGCTGCTGGTTCAGACAGTGACTAACCAAGTGAACCAACAGGTGGTTCCGGTGAATACAAATGGCTCCACAACAGCTGCTAGGGTTTGGGACTTTACCCGAATGAACCCTTCAGCTTTTCATGGATCCAAGGTGGTAGAGGACCCACGGAAGTTTGTAGATGAGGTGCGAAAGATCACCTGAATTATGGGTATTAGTTCCGCGGAGAGCTCTGATCTGGCTGCCTACCAATTGAAAGGCGTGACTCAGATTTGGTACGATCAGTGGAAGGAAGAGAGAACAGCAGGAGAAGAACTGGTAGAGTGGGAAGAGTTCAGCAGAGCTTTTCTAGACAAATTCTTCCCTCGGGAGCTGAGGGAGGCTAAGGTCGCAGAGTTCATGAACTTGAAACAAGGTAACAGGACTGTGGAGGAATATGCAATGGATTTCACTCGATTGTCAAGGTATGCTCCAGAGATGGTAGCCGAGCCAAGGGCTTGCATGATTAAGTTCATAAATGGAGTATCAGACCTAGTACTTAAGGAGTGCATAACTGCAATGCTCATTAAGGACATTGACCTCTCCAACCTCATCGTTCTTGCCCAGCGATTAAGGCAGAAAAGTTGAAGGATATGAAGTGGGAGAACAAGCGGGATAGAATGGGTCAATCAGACTATGGCCACTAGAGGTCCAGTGGAAGTAGCCGCCCACAACAGCAGCAACAGAGAACTCCAGCACCCACCCTCAGCCAGCGCCCCTACTTTTTGATCCCACAAAGATCAGAAGGGTGGAGCATCTGGCTCTCAGTCTCAGAGTTACAATGCTAGAAACCATTATCCATCTTGCCCTAAGCATGGCAAGAACCATCCAGGTTAATGCCTCCAGGGAAAGAGGGTTGCTTTGGGTGTGGACAACTGGGTCACCGGCTAAAAGAATGTCCGTCAGCAGGACGGGGGAGATAACATTCTACCACTTTAGCATCCCCAGTAGTTCGTCCAGCTCAACAGGGTAACACTTCAGGTACGAATGGCATTCAGTGCCAAAATCACTTTTATGCTTTGTCCTCACGTCAAGATCGGGAGAGCTCACCTGACGTGTTCACAGGTATGTTACGTCTCTTCCATCTAAATGTGATGCCCTACTAGATCCAGGAGCCACACTATCATTCATGACTCCCTATGTAGCTGTTCAGTTTGAAACCAGTCCAAAAGTCCTCTCAGAACCATTCTCAATCTCTACCCCAATTGGTGAGTCAGTTAGAGCCAGTCGGGTGTATAGAAACTGCCCAGTCTCAGTATTGAGTAAATTCATTCCAGCTGATCTAGTGGAATTAGACATTGTTGATTTTGACCTCATTCTTGGCATGGATTGGATACAATCTAGTTATTTCTCAGTCGACTGTAGAACTAGAGCCGTCAGATTTCAATTTCCAAATGAGCCAATTTTAGAATGGATGGGTAGTAGTTCAGCGCCTAAGGGTCGGTTTATTTCCTACCTTAAGGAAAGGAAGCTCATTTCTAAAATGTGCCTTTATTACCTAGTTCGGGTCAAGTATTCTAGCTCTAAGACCCCAACTATCCAATCAATTTATATTGTCAACGAATTTCTTGATGTGTTTCTTGAAGATCTTCCCCGAGTCCCTCCCGAGCGGGAAATAGACTTCGGCATAGATCTTTTTCCAGAAACTCAGGCCATCTCCATTCCTCCTTACCCAATGGCTCTAGTTGAGCTTAAGGAGTTGAAGGAACAACTAAAATACCTACTTGATAAGGGTTTCATTAGAACCAGTATCTCTCCATGGGGTGCTCCAGTGTTGTTCGTGCGAAAGAAAGAAGGTACTCTCAGAAAGTGTATCGACTACCATCAACTAAACAATGTTACAGTTAAGAACATATTTCCCCTACCCAGAATTGATGACTTGTTCGATCAGCTAGTTGTTTTTCCAAGGTAGATCTCAGGTCAGGGTATCATCAGCTTAGAGTCAGGGAATGTGACATACCAAAAACAGCCTTCAGAACTTGGTATGGTCACTATGAATTCTTGGTTATGTCCTTTGGACTAACTAATTTCCCTGTAGCTTTCATGGACCTAATGAACAAGGTTTTCAAGTAGTATCTAGACATGTTTGTCTTTGTATTCATTGATGAAATTCTGGTATACTCCAGAAACAGGGAAGAACACGCTAACCATTTGAGGATAGTGCTACAGACGCTCAAAGACCGCCAATTATTCGCTAAATTCAGCAAATGTGAATTTTGTTGAAGTCTGTGACTTTCCTTGGTCACGTGGTCTCATGTGAGGGTATTCAGGTAGATCCTCAAAAGATAGCAGCAGCAAAAGACTGGCCAAGACCTACTTCCCCAATAGATATTAGAAGTTTCCTGGGTCTAGCTAGTGATTACCGATGATTTGTAGAAGGAGTTTCCTCTATTGCGTCTCCTCTGACTAAGCTAACTCAGAAAAGGTGAAGTTTCAGCAGTTATATGTATGTAAGAAGAGCTTCAAAGAGTTAAGGACTCGACTCACTACTGCTCCAATTTTAACCTTACCTGAAGGAATAGAGGGATTCGTGGTATATTGTGACGCTTCCAGAGTTGGGCTTGGTTGCATTCTGATACAACGGGGTAAGGTGATAGCTATGCCTCCAGATAGCTCAAGGTTCATGAAAATAACTATTCGACTCATGATCTTGAATTGGAAACAGTGGTGTTGGCTTTGAAGATATGGAGGCATTATCTTTATGGGGCTCATGTGGATGTTTTCACCGATCACAAGAGCCTTTAGTACGTGTTCAGTTAGAAGGACTTGAATCTTCATTAGAGGAGGTAGTTGGAGTTACTGAAGGATTATTACATGAGCATGCTATACCACCCAGGCAAGGCCAATGTGGTGGTTGATGCCCTAAGCAAGATGTCCATAGGGAGCATTGCTCATGTTGAAGAGGGAAGGAAGGAACTGGCAAAGGATATTCACAGGTTAGCTTGGTTGGGAGTGCAATTGGTCAATTCAGCTGAGGGCGAAGTAGTACTGTAGAGTGGGTCAGATTCCTATTTAGTTGTTGAAGTTAAGTCAAAGCAGGATGAAGATCCCATATTGCTTAAGCTGAAGGAAGCAGTTCTCAGAAAGGAAGTGGAGGTTTTCTCCAAGGGGGGAGATGGTGTACTTCGTTACTAGGGCAGACTTTGTGTACCGGATATAGGTGACTTGAGATAACAAATACTGGAAGAAGCACATAGCTCAAGATATTCTATCCACCTAGTGCCACTAAGATGTACCGTGACCTATAGGACATCTAGTTGTGGAACGGCATGAAAACAGACATTGCAGAATTTGTAGCTAAGTGTCCGAACTGCCAGCAGGTTAAGGTGGAACACCAGAGACCTGGAGGTATAACTCAGGATATCAGCATACCCACATGGAAGTGGGAAGAACTGGATATGGACTTTATTATGAGTCTACCTCGTACTCGCCGGCAGCATTACTCGATTTGGGTGATAGTAGATCGGATGACCAAGTAAGCATATTTCCTCTCAGTTAAAACTATAGACTCAGCTGAGGATTATGCTAGACTGTACATTTGGGAATTAGTCAGACTGCATGGGGTTCCCTTATCCATTATTTTAGATAGAGGTACCCAGTTCACCTCATATTTCTGGAAGTCATTTTAGAAAGGACTCGGTACTCAGGTCAAGCTCAGCACAGCTTTTCTTCTTCAGACTGATGGACAAGTTGCATGGACTATTCAAACCTTAGAAATATGTTGATATCTTGTGTGATCGACTTCAAGGGCAGTTGGGATGATCACTACCTCTCATCGAGTTTGCATACAATAACAGCTACCACTCCAGTATTCAGATGGCCCCGTTTGAGGTATTAAATGGTAGGAGGTGTAGGTCTCCTATAGGGTGGTTTGAAGTTGGCGAAGCTACCTTGATAGGACCAAACTCAGTTCATGAAGCTATGTAGAAAGTGCAACTGATCAGAGAAAGGTTAAAAATAGCTCAAAGCCAATAGAAATCATATGCGGATGTGAGAAGGAGAGAGTTAGAATTTGTGGTGGATTATTGGGTTTACCTAAAAATTTCACCCATGAAAGGGGTGATAAGGTTTGGAAAGAAACGGAAGCTCAGTTCGAGGTATGTTGGATCCTACAAGATTCTGAGGCGAATCAAAAATGTGGCCTATGAGTTAGAATTACCTTCAGAGTTAGCAATTGTGCACCCAGTCTTCCATGTGTCACTATTGAAGAAGTGCATCGGTGATCCAACCTCAATTGTGCCACTAGATAGTGTGGGAGTGAAAGATAGTCTCTCTTATGAAGAGGTTTCAGTTCAGATCCTAGACCATCAAGTTTGCAAGTTGAGAAACGAAGAAGTCGCTTCAGTGAAAGTCTTGTGGAGGAACTAGCTAGTTAAGGGAGCCACATTGGAGGTAGAAGCATACATGATGGTCAAATACCCTCATTTATTCCCTTCCACTTCAGTTCCAGTATCAGGTATTAAATTCCTCCTCAATACTCTATTCAATTCAGTACTCATCAACTCTATTCAGATTTTTTTATGTGCATTCTAGTTGTGTTAACTTAGTTAATGTGGTCAAATCAGTTCAGAGTCAGTCACTCCTTTAGAAATTAGTTTATAGACTCAGTCTAGGAACTTCAGCTTTTTTCCTAGTTTTCCAACAGTTTTAACCTTCATTTAAGGATGAATGATCCTAAGGGGGAGATATTGTACCACCCCAAAACTCTCCTAGACCAAACTCAGACTCAACAGATTTAAACCAAAAACTTTTTCCTCAGAACGACTGAGATAATGAGTCTCTATTAGATGTAACGCGCCTTTATCTAGGTCGTGGTCAACCCTGCCAATCATCTTCGAGAATCAACGAGGCATTAAACGATCCATGGTGAGGAGTAACAGGTCGTCCTACCATCCGTGGTATTCCTAGCTCAGAACCCTGCACCAGCATTTCCCAGAAACAATGAGTCATCCAACGAACCATCGTTGGCTACGACGACTCGTTGTTGGTACTCATTGGTTAAATTTCCAGTAAAGGTTGGAATTTCTCTCAGAAGCCACAAGTGGAACCCACAACCTGTTGTCACCTCTAACGATCCATGGTTTCCATCCATTGTATGAATCCAAAAATCCTCCAGTCCAAGGCAGTGGTGATGAAAGGCAGTTACCATGACTCGTGGCTTCTACCAATGAGTCGTGGTGTTTTCCATTAAAGGGGGGTCCAATGCTTTTGCTCGAATTCCTGCCAGTGGCAATGGGAGGTATCAACGACCTGTTGATTCATGTCCCCCCTCATTCCCAATTTCCAGTAACTCCAAAATTCAAGCCCAAGACCAACGACTGGTCCCAACGAGTTGTGGTATCAACCAATGACTCATTGTGTGACCAGTTGGTCCCTGACGGGGCAATTTTCCATATTTTCTCTCAAGGTTATTATAGTAACTTTTCAGTTTTTTATCTCTAAAACCTGTCATTTTGAGCACATTTTAGAGAGAATTAAAGGGGTAGAACGACGTTCCCTCTTCATTCCTCGCATTCTCTCAAAGTTAGAAACGTAAAGATTCAATCAAGAAGCACGGAGCAGGGCAAGGGTTTCGACTTTTCTTCTCAGATTTTCTCATGGGTTTTCTCCAAGATTTCTACACCAGGTATGTGGGAATTTAGCAAGGGAATTGTCCTTTCCTTGTGCCCTAAAATCCATCTAAATTTTCTTATCAGTTCTAAGCCCTTAGACTTTTTAATTAGAGGAATTTTTTGGTTATGTTCCGATTAAATCATGTGAAATGTTGTTCATACCGTTTGTCACTATACTTCCACTATCTAGTAATTATGTTGATACTTGTTTTCCTGAAAAGTGACTTTATCCCTAAGTCAATAAGTGAAGTAACTAGGGTACTGCATAATTGTATAGATATAATGTTGCTTGACTCTATCAGTGTTGCAAATTCCATGTTATTATTATCAATTAAGTGCTCAGTCAGTTGCATGCTAGCTTAGTTTCAGTCATGATGTTAATATCTTCAACATCTTTTAGTTTGACTATAGTCAGTTCTTGAGGTGTCAGCTATGTCTCCCAGTTATCAGTTATCGGTTATCAGTGTTAGTTATCAGTTAGTTCTACAGACGATTACGATGCTTCCAAATAAGCAACTCTGACAAGTCTTAGAACACCAGTTACAGTATTTGGTCTGATAAGACTCTCAGGGTACTTCTAGATAAGTATCCCTAACTTAGTCTTGGGCCCCAGCTTCGAGCTATCAGCTTAGTAGATAATTTAGGATTATCCAGTGGGAGTAGTACTTGGCACCGAATGGACTGGGGTTCCAGCGCACCTAGGTTCCCAGAACTATATTGCCACAGTAGGTTACTTGGTCCATCGGGCACCAGATTTTTTATCACCCAGTTCATGTCTTTATACCCTGGCAAGGTTTATTGGGTCCTTTCAATGGGGCATATACATCGAACTTCGCATTTAGCTCACATGATTATATGTCAGTTATAGATTCTCCCACTAGTCAATACAGTCTCAATTTAGTTAAGTTCAATTTAGCTCAGTTCAGTATCTCAGATCTAATACATGCCTATGACCATCAGCCAGGGTCATTATTGATCATATCAGTTATATTTCCGTCGTATCGGTTTTTAGTATTTCAGTTGGTCATTTCATGTCATTTCAGTACAGTTACTTGTTCTTTCATGCATTATATTTCACTTACTGAGTACATTCAAAATACTGTTGTATACCTTTTATGTTGTATCGTATCATGATACAGGCACAGGTTCTCAGTCCCAGCATCGTCAGTAGTGCCCTCAAACGATATCAGCAACAGCATTTGATGAGTCCTCATCTTCCATGGATGATACTGACTTCCAGTTAGTTCTTTATAGTCAGATTTTAGAGTTATCTGGGGGCTTTTCCCAGCAACTCATCATTTTTAGTGGCTTTCAAAGTTAGACATAGATATTCAGTATTGTTTTTCAGATGTATTGACTCTCATCAAATCAATTTTCTTAAATGGTTTTTTTAAAGCTTCTTCTTATGTTTATCTAAGTTACCAGTGTAATGATAGACCATGGGTTGTCTTGGGGTCACTTGTGGCACCAAGTACTGTGTCTCGTGCAGGGTATAGACTCAGGTCGCTACACAGACTGACTAAGTTTGCCCACTTCTTACCTATTCAATTGACTTAGAATGCTGAGAGACTGGTCAAACTGTATGTAAAAAAGATGATTCAGTTGCATGGGGTTCCAATTTTGATCGTCTCAGACAGGGGAACACAGTTCACCTCCCACTTCTCGAGGACCTTGCAGGTTCAACTTGGTATCAGGTTGGACTTGAGCACAGCCTTCCACCCCTAGACAGATGAGCAGTTGGAAAGGACCATTCAAGTGTTATAAGACATGCTTTGAGCCTATGTGATTGATTTTGGTGATCATTGGGATAAGTTTTTTCCTCTGGAAGAATTTTCTTACAATAATAGCTATCACTCGAGCATGACATAGCTCCATTTGAAGCTCTATATGGGAGAAAATGCAGGTCTCCAATAGGTTGGTTCGATGCATGCGAGTGAGACCTTGGGGTACTGACTTGCTTAAAAAGTCCTTGAAAAAGGTTAGGGTGATTCAGGAGCGACTGGTAGCTTCTCAAAGCAGGCAAAAACAATATGTAGACAAAAAGGTGAGATATATGGAGTTCATGGTAGGAGAGCAAGTGTTGCTCAAGGTCTCCCCCATGAAGGGGGTGATAAGGTTTGAAAAGTGGCGCAAGCTTAGCCGAGGTACATTAGGTCATTCGAGATTCTTTGGTGTGTGGGGGAGGTAGCTTATGAATTTGCTTTTCCACCAAGACTGTCAAGAGTACATCAAACATTTCATGTCTCTATGTTCAATAAATACCATGGGGATGGGTCTTATATAATCCAGTGGGATTCAGTTATGCTTGATGAGAACCTATCATACAAGGAGGAGTAGGTGGCTATATTAAATAGGAAAGTCCGCAAGCTGATGTCGAAGAAGATAGCAATAGTAAAGGACCAGTGGAAGAATCGTCCCATAGAGGAAGCCACTTGGGAGATCGAGACCGACATGCGGAACAGATACCCCCAGTTGTTTATAGAATCTGGTATGTCTCTTTTCTCACTTTCGTAGGCCGTTCAGGGATGAATAATATTTTCATTGGTATCGATGTAATGACATGTTTGTCATTACAGAGAGGAAAATAAGCCCGAAATACCCTCTCTGGCCAAAGTTGTTGGTGGGGAGGTATTGGGTGAGTGTTAGTTAGAACATGAGGTTGAGGAATGGTGTGTGTATAGGGAATGTGAGCTACTGGTTGTGGGGGAATGCTGCAGTAGAGGGATAAATGTTGCAACGAGACCATTACCACAGTCGAAGGCTGGCTGTAATAGACTAGGATAATAATTGTTAGATCCATTATGGCAGCATCNAACTACGTCGTTTTTGATGTTTTTTGAGTGTGATAAGAGGAGTTAAGTATGGCAGCATCCTGAGCGCCATAACGGGTCTGCTGCAGCAAAAATGTGACCGCTGCAAGAGGTGATGGGAATCAATAAGTGGGTTTTAAGTTGAATTTTAAGGGGTTTACCCCATTATTCCAAAACACGACTTGTTGAGAACTCAAAGTGATTTTCCAAAAGCCGAGAAGTTTTCCTTCCCGAAGGTAAGAACTTCGATCAACGCTCTCTACTTTTGACTCCCTAACCCCGTAGAATAAAGAAATAGACCTCTAATGGTGGAAATCCTAAGTTGAAGAACCCTAGAATGGTGAAACCAGGGCTGCTTAATGAGAAATAGAAGGTGTTTCTAGAAGGGAGTAATGAGCATTATTTTTGGGGATTGTGAATGCATGTGCATAAGGGTAGGGTAATGGAGACCCGTAACTCGATAAAGTAATTCTATTAGCCCTAGAAAAGCCCTTGGGAGTAAGAACTCCATGACTCAGGATAGGAATGATTATGATATGAATAGAACAGAATGAATTCCTTAGTTGGTATCCACAAAGACTGTGTTACGGGTAGAATTTGGGGGCTTAAATGTCCAAGACCCTTATTTGAAGAGTAAATAATAGATTATTCCAAATTTGTTATTGTAGATTTCAAATGCTCCAAAGAGCTAAGGAAAAGCAAGGCTCCAGCAGAGTGATTATTATTTTAATCCTTCAATCAAGGTAGGTTATGATTTGGAAGGAGTTAGTGTCACGCCCCGCCCTGGGGGTATGATTGGCACCTGGTGCCCTAGCAGGACCTGGACTGCTAACTGGTGGGCCTAGACACATCTGGTGCCTGGCTAGCTCTATCTCAGCTTTCTGGAAACAAAGGGCTATATAACGGCTGTAAACACAGCCTCCGGCCAACTGGGCCTATAGCCACCTGTGAAAAATATCAACAGCTAGCCAGAAACATTCTAATATCAAGGAACCTATGCGGGCCGA
>JACEIK010003534.1:45835-59909 GCA_018107945.1 Datura stramonium | reverse complement strand
GCAGGTACTCATAGACAAGGAGGCGATCCCTCGTGATTCCAGCCAGCTATAGAGTCATCAGCTCCTGTCATCCAGAGTCTGATTTCCAGAGGTGTAGCTCATTTTTTCCTTTTGTTGTACAGTATGGGTAGGTCGGAGCCCTGTCCCGATCATTTCTTTCAGTACTCATAGAGGCTTGCAGATTATATGTATTTATCTCCCTATGGTCAGTTGAGCTGGCCGTGTGAGGCCGTGCAGTCTGTTATAGCTGTTTAGCATTCCTGTATATGTTGGCCGTGTGGGGCCATAGTTTGATAGTAGTGGTGACCTTGCCGGTCACGTAGCCATTCAGTATTCTTTTGTTAAGAGTCAGATGACTAGACAGCATGGTGGCCTTGTCGGCCCGCATAGGTTCCTTATTATGTGTATGTTGAAGAAACTAGCTGTTATTACAGGCACAGGTGGCTATAGGCCCAGTTGGCCGGAGGCTGTGTTTACAGCCGTTATATAGCTCTTCGTTTCGAGAAACCTGAGTTAGAGCTAGCCAGGCACCAGATGTTCCTAGGCCCACCAGTTAGCAGTCCAGGTCCTACTAGGGCACCGGCGCCAGTCATACCCCCCAGGGCGGGGCGTGACATAAAACCCCGTAAGATTTTTGATAGATTTTTCATGAATTCATAGGGAATGGGAATGGGTGTGAACCGAAGCACCCATTTGGAACTTACATACCTGGGTGAGATTAGATTCTAAAGTTCTTGAATGCCCAAAGATGAATTGATAGGGTGAAGCTTGAAGAATAGCTTGATCTCTCTAAAATTGTTCTAATGTGCATGCATGGGTGAGAAGAATGAGTAATCTGAACTTAACCCCATAAAAGGTCATTATTCATATCCCAAAATGTCATAGTTTAGGCCTTAGGAACTTAAAAATTACAAAAAGGCCCTTACTAAATTTGCAGAAAATAACTACTGGGTGGTCCTAACGAACGACCTGACGACTCGTCCTCACAGGCCACGACTCGTTACTTGGCTCGTCATGTACACTGCCTCATCTTGCCTCCTGGGCTTATAACGATTAACACAACGACTCGTTAGGGGTGACCACGACTCGTGGTCACCAGTCGTTAAGTGCACTGCCTACCCAACATCCTTTACTTATTTCCCCTTGACCACGGCTGACCCCACGAGTCGTGAGGACTGACCATGACTCGTGGTCAAGCCCGTGGTGACTTAACTCTCCAGTCTTCTTCACTGAACACTTGGGCTCTTCCCCATGAGTCATACCACGACTTGTGGATTGTCCTGAAGAGTTTTCCCATGACTCGTCCTGTGCCTGGTGCCAAATTTTTCAATTTTTCCCCGCTTCAACTCCCAGGTCTGATCTTTGGATTCCCAGGGTATAACAATATCTTCCCTTTGGGAACATTCGTCCTCGAATGTTGGAAACAACATAAAACAGAAACACGCAATTATCATACTCAAATACTGATCATTTAAACCGAAATTGATGGGATGACTACCTCCGATTCAAAATATAAGGCTAAACTGAATTCACAAATCACCTACACACCCATGTACATCAAAGAAACTTGCGTGCATGAACTAAACATGAAACTAAATAGAGTTTTAGGTCAAAATTGATACGTCAAGCTGACATTGATCCGTTAGAGAATAAATATGGGTATCTAGCCATCATGTCCGCTTCGGCTTCCCACATAGCTCCTTCAACATGCTGATTCTTCCATAACACTTTAACTTAAGCTATTTCTTTGTTCTGTAGTCTTCGAACCTGTCGATCTAGTATTTCCACTGGAACCTCCATAGAGATAAGGCTATCCTTTACACCAACGTTGTCCATCGAAACTACTAAAGTTGGATCTCTCAAACATTTTTTCAGAAGCGATACATGAAACACTGGATGCACGGAAGATAACTCTGAGGGAAAATCCAACTCATACGCTACCTTACCAACTCTTCTCATACTCTGGTAAGGACCAACATAGCGGGATCTAAGTTTTCCTTTCTTTCCAAACCGCATGACTCCCTTCATGAGAGATACCTTCAAAAATACCCAATCATCCACCTCGAACTCCAACTCTCTCCTCCTCACATCAGCATATGACTTTTGATGACTCTGAGCAGTTTTCAGCCTGTCCCTTATCAACTGAACCTTCACCATAGCCTCATGAACCAAATCTGGCCCTATCAAAGCTGCCTCACCAATCTCAAACCATCTGATAGGCGATCTATATCTCCGCTCATAGAGAGCCTTGAACGGTGCCATTTGGATACTGGAGTGATAGCTGTTAATGTAAGCGAACTCAATCAAGGGAAAGTGATCATCCCAACTACATTTAAAGTCCATCACGCAGGCTCTCAACATGTCTTCGAGAGTTTGGATTGTCTGCTTCTCCTAACCATCCGTTTGTGGATGAAATGTTGTGTTAAGTTTAACCTAAGTCCCAAGCCCTTTTTGAAAAGACCGCCAAAACTAAAAGGTATATTGAGTACCTCGGTCTGAAATAATGGACAAGGGCACTCCATGCAATTGAAACAAATCCTGAATATACAGTTTCGCGTAATCATCTGTTGAATCTGCGATTTTGACTAGTAGAAAGTGTGTAGCCTTGGTCAACCTATCTACCACCACCCATATAGAATCATACTGTCAGCGAGTACGAGGTAGGAATGTGATGAAATCCATATTAATCTCTTCCCACTTCCATGTGGACGCAAATATCCTGAAGTATGCCTCCCGACCTTTGATGCTCAACCTGTACTTGCTGACAGTTCGGGCACCTAGCTACGAATTCTGCAATATCCTTCTTCATGCCATCCCACCAATAGATTTCTCGTAAAAAATGATACATCTTGGTGGCACCTGGATGGATAGAATACCTGGATCCATGTGCCTCATGGAATATCCAGCCCCTCAAATTATCAATATCTGGAACACATTGACGACCATGGTACCGCAGCATACCATCTCCCCCTTGGGAGAAGACCTCCACCTTCTGAATCCGAACGGCTTCTTTCATCTTTTCCAAAATCGGATCCTCATCTTGTCTAGCTTTCACATCAGTCACCAAGGACGATTCTGATCCGTTTTGCACAACAACACCGCCATTAGTTGAGTCGACCAATCTAACTCCCAACCTTGAAAGTCGATGGACATCTCTCACCAGCTCTTTCTTTCCCACATCCACATGGGACACATTCTTCATAGAGAGCCTACTAAGTTTGTCCGCTACCACATTAGCCTTACCCGAATGGTAAAGAACACTCACATCGTAGTCCTTAAGTAGCACTGACCACCTTCTTTGTCGTAGATTGAGGTCCTTCTAAGTGAGCACATATTGCAATATCTTGTGGTCCTTGAACACATCCACATGGACCCCATATAAGTAATGTCGTCATATCTTCAATGTGAATACCACCGCGGCCAATTCAAGGTCGTGGGTTGGGTAATTCTTCTTATGGACCTTCAATTGTCTCTAAGCGTATGCTATCACTTTCCCTCGCTACATCAGTACACACCCGATTCAAATTCTCGAAGCATCACAATACACCACAAAACCATTTGTACCCTCGGGTAGGGTCAACACCGATGCGGTAGTGAGTCGAGTCTTCAATTCTTGAAAGCTCTTCTCACAAGCCTCCAACCATTGGAACTTCACTTTCTTCTAAGTCAACTTGGTCAAAGGTGCTGCAATAGTTGAGAAACCCTCAACAAATCTCTGATAGTAACCAGCTAAACCCAAGAAACTCTGAATATCTGAGGGATTCACCGGTCTAAGCAATTCTTCACCGCCTAAATTTTCTAAGAGTCTACTTTTATGCCCTCGCCTGATACTACATGGCCCAAAAATGCTACCAAGTTCAACCAGAACTTGCACTTGCTGAACTTGGCATACAACTGACGATCCTTGAGGGTCTGAAGCACTACTCTCAAATAAGCAGCATGCTTCTCCTTGTTCCGAGAGTATATAAGGATGTTGTCAATGAACACAATCACGAACATGTCCAGATACGGTTTGAACACCCTGTTCATCAGGTCCATAGAAGCTTCAGGAGCATTGGTTAGTACAAAATACATAACTATAAACTCATAATGGCCATACCGCATCCTAAAGTCTGTCTTCGGGATATACTCTCCCGAACTCGGAGCTGATGATACTCGGACCTGAGATCAATCTTGGAGAAACACTTGGTACCCTGAAGCTAGTCAAACAAATCATCAATCCTGGGCAAAGGATACCAGTTCTTAATAGTGACCTTGTTCAATTGCCGATAGCCGATGCACATCTGAAGCGAACCATCCTTCTTCCGGACAAATAACATTGGTGCACACCAAGGAGACTTGCTCGGTCTGATAAAGCCCTTATCTAATAGGTCCTTTAACTGATCCTTCAACTCTTTCAGCTCGGCTGGAGCCATCCTGTAAGGAGGGATAGAGATGGGCTGCGTATCGGGTAGAAGGTCAATACCAAAATCAATCTCCCGCTCAGGAGGAACACCTGGCAAATCATCGGGGAAGACCTCTTGCTACTCACGCACCACCGAAACTGACTGGATAGGTTGGTCTCAAACTCAACATCCTTAACCCTAACTAGATGGTACACGCAACCCTTAAAAATCATCTTCCGGGCCTTAAGATATGTAATAAATCGACCTGATGGTACAACCAAACTGCCTTCCACTCCAAAACTGATTCACTCGAAAAACGAAATTCCACCGCATGGGTTCTACAATTTACAGAAGCATAACACGCATACAACCAATCCATGCCAAGAATAATATCAAAGTCAGTCATGGCTAACTCTACAAGGTTTGCGGATGTGACTTTATGCAATATAGTGACCAGGCACCCTCTATACACCCACCTAGCTACAACCGAATCACCGACAAGGTAGAAATTGAAAATGGATCTGACAGAGTCTCGGGGCTAACTCCAATGCAACTAGGAATGTAAGGGGTCACAAAAGACAAGGTAGCTCCCGGATATAGCAAAGCATAAACATCAATATGAAAAACACGCAACATACCAGTGACCATATCCTGGGAGACCTCCTGCTCCTGACGGGGTGCTAAAGCATAAAACCTATTTTGACGCTGACCACCGGCTGAACTGGTCGAGGCACCCTGCTTAGGGGGGACGTGCCACTGGAGCGGCAGAACTGGTTGCTGGCATATGGGCTCCACCGACCCTGATCTAGCTGAAGGGCAATCCCTGAGTCTGTGTCCGGGTTTGCCACACCCGAAAAAAGCATCTAAGCCAACTAGGCACCTCCCGGGGTGATTCTTGTCGCACCTCGCACAAATTGGGAAAGTGCGCTCCACCTACATGCTACCTTGGCCTCTCAAATCATAAGCCCTGCTCCTCCGATCCTCTCTGAATCTAGATGGCGTGCTAGCCGATGATGGGGCTGGAACAATAGACTTGTGCTGGGACTACTGACGCTGTCCACCCCCTGACCTAACCTGAGAAGTCCCATAACTATTGGTCCTGGCCCTCTTGGCCTCTCTCTACCTACGATATACCGACTCCATCTGCTTAGCATGCAGCACAATGTAAAGAAAGTCTATGTCTCGATGCAACATGGCAATCCTGCAGTCCTTATCCATATAGTCCGCCACTCCATGTACAAAATGACTCACCTGAGCCCTCTGGTCTGCCACTAACTCCGGCACATATTTGGATAAACGGGTAAACTCCAATGCATACTCCCAAACGGACATGTCACCCAGCTTCAAGTTAATAAACTCGGCCACCTTTTTCTCCCTTATCTCCTGAGGGAAGAATCGATCCAACAACGCGGTGTGGAACTCTTCCCAACCGATAGGGCCTGCACCCACTACCCTAGCATCTCTTCACTGTTTGAACCATATGTGAGCCACCCCCTTTAACTGATATGAGGCCAAATCAACACAATCTCCATTGTTCACCCCCATAACCTGGGTGATCTCAAGAATCTCCTCAATGAAATCGTGCGGGTCCTCATCCACCCTGGACCCAAGGAATTCTGGAGGGTTCATCCTCAAAAAGTATCTAATTGGAGCCACTGCCATTGTGCCATTCTATGGGATATACGCAATATCCTTCTAGTTGGCTTGAACGGTCAAGGCCTGTGCCAACATCTGGATAACCGCCCGGAACTCAGCGTGAGAAACTGGCTCTGGTGCCTAGGATCCTGAACATGTGGGTCCTGCTGATTCCCATGATCATTGCCATCTCCGTGGCCTTAACCGTTTCCATTTATTTTGCCGTTCATTCTTCTAGGAGCCATGATTCTGCAATCATGGTTAACACAAATTATAAGAATAGATGAACATTTCATCGCATGACATAGATCATGAAAGAAGGGAACATTTCCTTAACGTCTCCTAGCCTCTTTGTCATAGGTGTGGCGCGCTTCACACCCATGAAAAAGACTCTACTTAACGCGGCTTTCAGACACCCTAGGATACTTCAAACCTATGGCTCTGATACCAAGTTTGTCATGACCTGAGAGTAGACCCGAATCGTAAATACGGGACAAGGAACCCCGAGAAGTCCTAAGTCGACCCATGGCATAAGCATATCTAACTTCATTCACATTAAGCGGAAGACTAAATATAAAACATAGTGGAAACATAAACGTGACATAGCATATCATGACATACGAAATCACTAGACATACACAGGATGAGTACTACACATTGTCTGAAAGCTTCTACTACATACGATGGATTGATGGAACAACACCCCCAACTAACCCAAGCAAGGACTAAAAGGTAAGTAGCATGAATGTTTATCAAACGACCCTTGGGACATGAGGACTCACCAGTTAGCTGAAAGTACACTCCGAAAGGGTCTGGATATGAGGATGAGCCTAAGAGCCAAAACCTGTATCATAAGACGATACAGCATATAAAGTATGCGATCAGTACATAGAATGTACCGAGTATGCTAGGTAAGTAAAATGGATATTTAAAATATATAAAAGCTCATAAAACATCATAAGAGTAGGAAATTATGCTCATGACATAAAATCATAACATATCGTAAGGCTCAAGGTTTTCAAAACATTCATAATATGATCATAATCATAATCATAAGGGAAAGAAAAGCTTTATTAAATGTGACTTGGGCAAAAATACATAAACATAATCATGCATAAATTATGAGGAACAGTGGGAGACTTCTCTTAACCGACATACCTCATATGAGCACACATGGAGCCCGACTTGTAAACCTAGTCCGGAGGCCTTTCGTACCTTGCCAAGGGTAGAACCATAAAAGTGTGATATCACCATGAATAGGGCCATTTGGTCCCGAGACAGTCACAAAGAAGGTCCCAACATACCTACGGTGGCACGTAGTAGATCCGGAGCAGAACCTGGGCCTCGAACCTACTCGGTGTTCGATACTACTCCCAAAACATATATAGTGCTCATAGTATATCATGCATGAGTTCATGGGCTAGTTAATTCATGATAATCATAAACATATTTGTAAATATGTGAACTAGCCATGAATCAAGGCCCGTGAGTCGGTCAAAATATAAATTCATAATTCATAGGATCCATGTATACTTGTAGATCATACATATAGCTTGTAAATCCTCAAATTATGATGAGTAATTAAATAAATTCATATTTCAAATCATAGATCATGATGGGTTGGTAACTATCAACAATTATAGAGTAGATCATAAATCACGCATTATTAGGCTTGATTGGGTAGAAATCGAAATCAATAAATTTATAATCAAAATTAATGGTAGATTTTTCTGAAAATTGAACTTAAAACCCCACAAGATTTTTCATGAATTCATAGGGAATGGGCATGGGTGTGAAAGGAAGCATCCATTTAGAACCTTACATACCTGGGTGAGATTATATTTTAAAGTTCTTGAATGCCCAAAGATTAATTGATAGGGAGAAGCTTGAAGAATAGCTTGATGTCTCTAAAATTGTTCAAACTTGCATGCATGGGTGAGAAGAATGAGTAATCTGAACTTAACCCCATAATAGGTCATTATTCATACCCCAAAACTTCGTACTTAAGGCCTTAGAAACTAAGAAATTACGAAAAGGCCCTTACTAAATTCACAAAAAATAACTGCCAAATGGTCTTAACGAACGACCTTACGACTCGTCCTCACAGGCCACGACTCGTTACTTGGCTAGTCGTGTACACTGCCTCATCTGATCTCCTGGGCTCATAATAGTTAACACAACGACTCGTTAGGGGTGACCACGACTCGTGGTCACCAGTCATTGAGTGCACTACCTACCCAACATCCTTTACTTATTTCCCCTTGACCACGGCTTACCCCACGAGTCGTGAGGACTGACCACGACTCGTGGTTAGGCACGTGGTGACTTAACTCTCCAGTCTTCTTCACGAACACTTGGTCTTTTCCCCACGAGTCACACGATGACTCATGGGCTGTCCTGACGAGTCTCCCCACGACTCGTCCTATGTCTGGTGCCAAATTTTCAATTTTCCTTTGCTTCAACTCTCGGGTCTGATATTTGGGTTCTCCGGGTATAACAATAAGACCCTCTGGCATATGTGTACATTGATGATCAGTTTGGAGTGTTTATGGTGATGTGACAGAGGCGTCTGCCTGGTATATCACCATGTGTTACGTAATTTGATTGAGCTAAAAAATAAGATTGGTTCGAAAGTGTAAGAACTTGAATAAACTAAACTTCTTGCTATGTATTCTATGTGTTAGCAATATCGACGTGTTTATGATGATTTAATATCAATTAATAGTCCCGTAAGAATTTGTGATTAGTTGTAGAATCTATTGTGAGTAGTCCATTATATATCCCATGTAGTTACGATATGTTGATTCTGATACTGACAACTTGAGTAGCTTTTATGGTTGTGATGAGTATAATGTTGAACTAGAGTTAATAAGAGAACTATACATGTGCAGCTAAGTCGAGCTATGATGTGTTGTGGGTTTACAGCACTTTCGACACTTAAAATTGAGAAAATAGTATGGACTTAGGTGTGTTTATATAGATATGATGCACTTTTACTTTTTTTCAGGAAAAATAGGTGTTGGAGTGAAAATTTGCAAAAGATGCATAAAAGTGTAGGTTTTGGGCCTAATACGGATCTCAGTATGAGCTGTATTGAGACTCATGGAAAATTTCAGAAAATTTGCACAATTGAAGTCTCCTAGTACAGGTGGAAATTATGGATCGTAACATCTACCTACTACCCATACCAGGAGCCATGGAAAACTTCAGAGATTTTGGGACTTGGCAAATCTCATGTTACGACAAGTTTTTACGAGGTGTAGGAGCAAGGTACGAGGCATACCAAGACATTCGTAGAAATCTTCATAAGATGTCAGAGTTCTCAGTATCATACCACGGCTTGATTGTATGACTCGTAGAGCATCATACAAATCTTACCAGAGGCCAAAACTTAGCCAAATTCTACAAAATCCAAGGGATGTACTAGACAAGGAACGACCCGTACAATCCTATTACGGGTCATATGAGGAGTCGGCACCAGATTTGGATATTTCCCTATTAACTTAGGAAAATGATTTATTATTTGTATAAATTATTTTTAGGTTTCTTTTAGTTAGAAAGTCGTTCATTATCAGTTTGTAATCAGTTTTTGACAATATTGAAGAGTTATTCTTGAGCTCTTAACTTGGATTTTCTCAAATTGTTCTTGAATTTGTTCATCATCTTTTCTTGCAATATTCAAAGCAGGTTTCTTTCAACCATCGTTGTAATTATTCAATTATGTGTTTGCCTATAAATACCAATAATAATCTTACAATCATGAGAGGCAAAAACCTCCACAACTAGGATTGTGGGAACCATGGTGGATTAACAAACTAGGGTTATACAAAGTGATTCAAAACTAATGCTAAATGTTTGTATTGTATTCTCTTCATCTTAAATGTTTCTTAACAAAGCGCAATGTTAGGACTTGCCCGAATTCTTTACTTGCTTGAACCTGGAGAAGTAAATATTAGGAAAAGAGAATTATAACAAAGTCTTGATCTTTATGGGTCATTGTATGACTTGAGCTGCGAATGCAGGATAGTTAATTTGGGACAAATTGATAACGGTTAAATTGAAATCGCTCATGAGACCTAATCCGATAATTGAGTATAGTCATCCAATAGGGATGAACCAGTCATTTGGATGAACCCTAGTTATTAGTTATACAAGTAAGCATTGAGATCGATCACGAGTGTAAACCCGAAGTAGTTATGAACCCATGAGAAACATTTACCCTAGTTAATTGCAAATATTTATAAAGAACAATTGATTTTAAATCTTTTTTTACAACTGCTTTTTATAAACCCCTCAATTTGGAGATAACATACCTAAAAGCTTAAATACCTGCATTAGTATAGTTCTTACAATATTCCCTGTGGGATTGATCCCAATCTTTGTTGGGTTCTTTATTAACAACGTCCGCTTCATACTTTATCAAGAGTGTGAGTTTGAGAATTATCAA
The DNA here is from genome assembly GCA_018107945.1 of Datura stramonium. Lineage (NCBI taxonomy): Eukaryota > Viridiplantae > Streptophyta > Magnoliopsida > Solanales > Solanaceae > Datura > Datura stramonium. The sequence goes on along the minus strand of JACEIK010003534.1, from coordinate 49,442 downwards.
GAAGAGGATATTGGAGGAAGATGAAAACGAGCCCTCAAGGAAAAAGAAAAAGAATGAGAAAAAGGAAAGAAAGGGGGCGAGAGTAGAGAGCATTCAAGCTCATGATGCATACAGGTCGAAGCTACAGGAGAAAGTAAGAGGAGTCGGGAGCTCAACTACTACCCAGATAGTTGATCCTGAGGTTGTGAAAGCGGCCGAGAATAATGCGGGGGTAATCAATCCCCCAATTGATGTACAATTGAGCGCACCGGCCACCGCTTGCGCCACGGATGTAGCCGAGGTACCACCTCCGCAAGATGACAGGGGCGCTTAGTGCACCATAGATATGTATCTTTCCCTTGTGCTTTTATATTCTATGCTTCGGGGACGAAGCATGATTTTCAAAAAGGGGAGGGGTGTACTTGTATTTTTGGGATTTTTATTCGTTTGAGGTTTTTCTTGCTTTGTTTCTTTTCCCTAGGGCATGCTATATAGTATATTGACATGTTTGGGTTGTTTTTTTTAATTAGAAGTATCTTAAAATTGTTTTGTAGCCAACCAATGCACTAGTTTGACATTTTCAAAAAAATTGACCCTTGTTAAAAAAATTTGATGTTAGCTATGTAGTTTAATCTCAATTGCATGACTTCTATGGATCTTTGTATGGAATTTAAATTGTTATCATGAGTAGTTGTAGTTTAGCTATGCATAAACTGGATAGCTAGATTCAATACAAACCAGTAGTATGAGTGAATGAGGTCATATACCTAGTTCAATACTGCGTAAAGGATCTAGAACTTGCCTGGTTGGTCTTTGTATAGGCTTTAGGATAGTTGGTTAGGAGATGATCATAGGTTGTTATTGATAGATAAGTCACTTTAGCCTAAAATACCCTATCAAATGATGATAAATCCCTTAATCCCGATTTTGAGCCTTAAATTAATCATTTTTCTTTGATTAACCGATTAACTTTACCCATTTTTTATAATGAATCTATTTTGGCCCTGGTCCCTCCTTGGATATTGTGAACCTTAACCCAGGCAAAATGCCTAAGTTAAGGGTGGCTATAGTAGGGGTGCATAGATTGTGGGGAGGTGAAAAGGGAAAAGAAAGGAAAAAAGGTTAAAAATGAGGTGTGGTGTGACAAGAAAAAATAAGTTGAAAAAGAATAATTGAAAAGAAAATACAAGAGAAAAAAGGAATGAAAAAGCTGAAAACACGCCACACCCATATATTGCATAAATGGAGAAAAGGGAGGAAAAAGTTGAAAAGGTAGAAAATAGGGTAAAAAGGTGTAAAGTGGAGCCACAAGTATGTAGTACCAAGGAGGGTTTACTCACTAAAAATTTCATATTTATCATATCCAGCCCAAAGCCTATATTACAAACCGAACAAAGTCCTATAGTGATCCTAGTTTAGCTATCCAAAGAACTGAAGTAGAGAAAATAAGGGCAAGCCTGTGGTATCCAATGTGCAATATTTGAAATTTCTTTGGGAGAGTGAGGGTCCCATTTGTTTAGTCCCAAGTTCATTATATTATATATATGTGAGTGTTGGGAACTTCTTTTGTTGTGAGGGTACCTGGTTTGTGTTGCATTTTACCAATTATTTGTATAAATAGCATTAGTGATAGCTCAATTCTCTGCTGATAGTTGGATGCCATATCTTGATCTCTGTATGTCATTGATTGTGGTTACATGTATACATAGCTAACTTAGTTTGAACAGAAAAAGAGTCAATAGTTGAGTGTGGTGCATAATGCAAATTTTGTTGTGTTGGATGTAGGTATTCTAGGTTTACTTACTAGTTAAGCATCATTTTTAGTTTTTGTTTTCTTTTCCTGAGGACATACAAAAGTCTTAAGTTGAGGGTGTTGATGTGTTGTGGGTTTACAGTACTTTCGACGCTTAAAACTAGGAAAATAGCATGGACTTAGGTGTATTTATATAGATATGATGCACTTTTACTTTATTTCCGAAAAAAATAGGTGTTGGAGTGAAAATATGCAAAAAATGCATAAAAGAGCATGTTTTGGGCCATGTACGGATCTCAGTACGAGTCATACAAAGATTGTACGAGCCGTACTGAGACTCCTGAAAAATTTCAGAGAAATTTGCACAGTTGAAGTCTCCTGGTATGAGTAGTAATTATGGATCATAATATATACCTACAACCCATAACAGGAGCCATGGAAAACTTCAGAGATTTTGGGACTTGGAAGATCTCATATTACAACAAGCTATTATGAGTCGTAGGAGCAAGGTACAAGGCATACCAAGATATTCGTAGAAATCTTTAGAAGATATCAGAGTTCTCAATACCAAACCACGGCTTGATAATATGACTCGTAGGAGCTTGTTATGAGTCGAACTAGAGGCCAACACTTAGCCAAATTCTGCAGAAGCCAAGGGATGTACTAGACAAGGAACGACCCGTACAATCCTATTACGTGTCATATGAGGAGTCGGCGCCAGATTTGGATATTTCCCTGTTAACTTAGGAAAAGGATTTTGTTATTTGTATAAATTCTTTTTGGGTTTCTTTTAGTCAGAAGGTCGTTCATTATCAGTTTATAATCAGTTTTGACAATATTGAAGAGCAATTCTTGAGATCTTAACTTGGATTTTCTAGAATTGTTCTTGAATTTGTTCATCATTTTTTCTTGCAATATTCAAAGTAAGTTTTCTTTCAACCATCATTATAAGTATTCAATTATGTGTATATCTATAGATACCAATAATAATCTTACAATCTTGAGAGGTTAAAACCTCCACAAATAGGGTTGTGGGAATCATGGTGGATTAACAAACTAGGGTTATACAAAGTGATCCAAAACCAATGCTAAACGCTTGTATTGTATTCTTTTCATCTTAAACATTTCTTAACAAAGCGCAACATTAGGATTTTCCCAAATTCTTTACTTGCTTGAACCTAGAGAAGTAGAGATGAGGAAAAGAGGATTACAACAAAGTATTGATCTTTATGGGTCATTGTATGACTTGAGCTGCAGTCGCAGGATAGTTAATTTGGGTCAAATTGATAACGGTTGAATTGAAATTGCTCATGAGATCTAACCCGGTAATTGAGTATAGTCATCCAATAGGGACGAATTAGTCGTTTGGATGAACCCTAGTTATTGTTTCTATAAGCATTGGGATTGATTACGAGTGTAAACCCAAAGTAGTTATGAACCCATGGAGAATATTTATCCTAGTTAATTGCAAATTTTAATAAACAACAACTGATTTTAAATCTCATTTTACAACTGTTTCTATAAACCCCCCCAATTTGGAGATAACATACCTAAAAGCTTAAATACCTACATTAGTCTAGTTCTTACTATATTTCCTGTGTGATCGACCCCAACTTTTGTTGGGTTCTTTATTGACAACGTCCACTTCATACTTTATCAGGAGTGTTAGTTTGAGCATTATCAAGCTACTGCCAAGGTAGTAGCGCTGCACCGGAACCTATACCGCTGCAGTGAGACTGTGGCGGCGGTCAAGTGACTGTTGCAACGATCTAAACGTGCACAAAGTAAGCACGTGCCTCGACACCTGTCAAGCTTTCTTTTATTGGGTCATAATTCTATAGTTACTAGTTTAAGCTTACGCGCTTTGCGTGTATC
>JACEIK010003534.1:20143-41619 GCA_018107945.1 Datura stramonium | reverse complement strand
GGGCAACAAGTTAAATCAACATTTCTAAGAAACTTTACACTTTTATTATAGTACGAAGCTTTGTACTTTAAATATTTAATAATAACTTAATTTTGAACTTTTCATTTTACCATTTATGAGATGATATCAGCTTAATTTTTTTTCCTCTTTCGTTTAATCGATGTGTTTAGTCAAACACTTCACATGAATTTGAAACGAAAAAAAATAGTGTAGGCTTAACTAAAGAGAGTGAATAACAAGATCACTCAATTAATTGAACAACTTCAAGTATGTTGCATATTTATATACTTTTTTTCTCCGATTATATAATTTTTTTTAAAAGAAGAAGAAGGAATTCACGTATTAATATATAATAAAATTACACTCTTTAATTTATTTTTTTCATATCGAAATATTGTGATGGATAATTAATTTTAAAGTCTAAAATGTTATGACTTTTAATATAGTTCAAATAAGAAAAGATTTAAGAAGAAAAATTTAGGTCAATTTTAAACTATTAAATATTAAGAGTTTTACATTTTACAAATTAGTAAGGATCTATAATAATTAAATAACAACTAATTATGAAAAATAGTAAACGATAATTTTGTCTATTGTAGAATTTTTTAATGAAGAGCAAAAAGTTCAATCAACGTTTCTAAGGATCTTCGCGCTTATATCTATGTAGAATATTTTGTAAAGTAAATAGAAGTAAAATATTATGCATATATTGAATGTTAGATTAGTTGATGAAATCTAAAGAAATTATTAAAGATTGTTCCATCAGAAGATTGTATTGCATCTTAAAACGAAACACAAATGTTTGAAAAAGTAACCATAAAAAAGTGAGTATTGCATTCCTGAACTATAGTATTGTCACTGAATCCAACCTCAGTCTCCTTGTTCACTAATTACAAAATTAGGATTAACATTATTAATGCATCCGTTTATGATGTAACATATTTTGTCTTGTTGTAAATATTTTTTCTATTTTTTGATATAACTATTGAAAAGTATAGCATGAACTTTTTTGCCCAACAAAAAAAAAAACTTTAATGGTCAAATATATATATACTAGTTTCTGGATACGTGCTTCGCAAATATATATTCACATTAAATAATTAAATATAGAGTTAAGATAAGTGTAAATTTAAAATGATTGAACAAGCATTTTGGTTATCTTAGTTTACTCATCATGCTTTGATGATGATTAAGTATAAAATGTGACAAGATCACCTAAATAAAATAAAAATAATTTTTTTTCAACATTTATACAGAAAAGTGCAAGAATTACATAAAATACAAGTCACCGTGATGGGCATAAATATAAGTCACGCGCCAAAAATAATTTAATCTACAAGTTTGAGGCTACTTCTATCAAGTTTATGGACATTTTATACAACCCCAAAATGCCAACAACAGCCAAACAAGAAGGTAAATTAGAAAATATATGAAAAACATCAAAAAAAGAAGAAAAAAATGCAACAACTTCATATTACCTATTAAAAGGTGTAGAGTATGATCATGAAACAAAATCATATATTTTTCATATTGAGTCTGCTTAATGGTATACATCTTCGTTAGAGGATTGCGTATAAATACTATCATAACTGATAGAAGCTTAGAAGATAAAATAATTAGAAGGTGAAAATATAATATATGAAATAATAATTAAAAATATATGTAAAAGTGTAACCTATAATAATTACTGGTAGGTGAAACAATCCTTCTCACTTGCTCGGATCAATAAAAATAAATATATATATATATATATATAATTTTTTGTATTTTAAAATTTTTTATGTGTATGTTCGTTTTTTAAATATTTTATTATATTTTAATTAATTATAGGGGCAAAATGATAATTCAACTTTTATAGCTTCCCACTTTTTTATTATTATTATTATTATTATTATTATTATTATTATTATTATTATTATTATTATTATTATTATTATTATTATTATTATTATTATTATTATTATTGTTATTGTTATTTGTTGTTGTTGTTGTTGTTGTTGTTGTTGTTGTTATTTATCACTATTGTTATTTATTATTTATTATTTTACTTTATTTATTTATTTTAATTTTCCACATTTTGTTCTACTTATATAGTAATAAATATATTAATATGATATGATATGATAAAATATTAATATTTGAGTATGTCTTAATTAAATTTTAATCGTTTAGTGGAGGGGAAAATGGTAACTTAACTTTCAACTTAGGGGCTTCCCAATTATATAATAATATGATGTGTGTGTGTGTGTGTGTGTGTGTCCGTGTGCATGTATATATACGTGTGTATGTATGTATGTATGTATGTATATATGTATATATAAATATAATATATATATAAAAATATTTTTAATTTTTTTAATTTTTTTAATTTTTTTATTTTATTTCCAAAATATAAACTCAAACATATATGTAAAAAAAATATAAAATATTAAGCATAAAATATAATATGAAAAAGAATTATTACCTATTCGTAAACTAATTTATAGTCATTCATGTGCTTTCCTTTATTCCGTTTGTATAGTCTTGTACTAATCAAGTCCAATTACTAAGACTTTTATTATTCAATCATATTGCCTTAATTTGTTAATTGGCACAATATCGTCTATGAAATCCCTTTTTAGATTCCATTACAAGGTTATCTAAAACAAAGTATGCACAAGAGTTATAATTATGATAATTTATAATTTTATAAAAATTATTATTTTATGAGATGAAGAAGATTATTATACCTAAATAGATGAAACTTGTAAATGTATGAGTAGGTGAAAAATGTCAATTATAAATAACGAGAAAAATTTAAATAACATAATATCATATAAGACTCAAATTAAAGGAGAGAAAAGGATCAAAATTGTCCTTTATCTTTGAGTTAAGAATCAAAGTAATCCTTGTATTTTAATATGGTGCCTTAATAGTCCTTCATGTTTCATGAATTGGTACACTTTTAGGGCTCTTACAAACCTCCGTTTAGTTTTAACAAATTTTTTGCACGTGATAAAGTTTTCTCCAAAAACCACGAGTTTTCTTGTTCACTTACAAATTCCTTTTCAAAATCGGACTTCGATTGTCTCTTCCTTTCTTCTTCCAATCCAAATCCACCTGTAATTAAATTTTATTAAGATTTCATTAGGAACTTAATTGATTTTTAAAGAAAGCGACTATGTTATTAAGGCACAACAAAAGCGAGAGAATCATCTCTTACTTATGGTGAGAATTTTTTGTTGTTGATCATTATTATTATTTTTGAGAATTTATTTATTCTTTACATATAGAACATATATATATTTATAGCACACACACATATGTATCTTATATCTATTAGAAAGAAGAGCTTGAAAAGAAAAGTAGGAAAAACGAGGGAGTAACAACCTAGAGAACAAGACTGTCGACATCGGCAAAGATTGGCAAATTTTATATATGTAATTACATTAATTCTCTTGAATTGTATTCAACTCCATATGAGATTCATTCGATACTAATTTATGAAGACCTTAGGGCTACAACACGACCTTACTTGAACAAGTATCTTGGAGTCGAAACCTTTATGTTTTTATGTATAGTTGTCGTCCCTGTTGACATGTCTTGTGTACACATTTCTACTATATTTTCAAGTTTGTCACTTGTTATTTGTTAGATCATTTTAGCTTGTACTTATGTATATGTCGAGAATGTTTTCGGTTTTAAAATTTCAGAATTTCAACATTTCTTACTTACATCGAGTTATATTAAGTTACGATACCCATTCGGTTTTTACGAATATTATTTTAAAAAAAAACTTAAAATTGAATTTCTAAAATTTTTTATTCGATGCACCACTTTCTGAATAGTTTATATGATTCTAAGCATTAAATTTTTTTAATTTTTTTAATTTTTTTAATTTTTTTAATTTTTTTAATTTTTTTAATTTTTTTAATTTTTTTAATTTTTTTATTTTTTTCAATTACAATACCTTAAGTGATATATGCTTGTTTTCTTTTTTAAAAAAATTTCAGACCCAATACTTGAGAATTCATTTGTTAGCATGAAAATATATCATGGGAGTGTCATGAAACATATTCGAGACAAGCATTACAGCAAATGGCGGCATAGAACTATGTTGATTACATTAATGTCGACTCATTCTGAATCTTGAGAGTTTTAAAAGATGGTGAAGATTTGTGGATATGCATCGATTCAATAACTTTTGGCATAAGAGTGAAAAGTCACGGTAAAAGATGAAGATTGATTTCTACTTATTTTGAAGCCTTTGCGGTTAGCAAAATATCAGAAAAGACAATGTGAATGAGATTTACTTTGAACACTTGGACTCTTATTTTTAAAATGGACAATGGGGATATGCCAAGTCAAGCAACCCGGGAAGATAATGACAACAACATACCCATGAATTCATTTGATGATGATTTTAGTGACTTGGAAATTTGATTTATCTAATGATTAGTTAGTCATAACCATGTAAAGGCAAACCCAGTATTATGGGTGAAAGCAAGCTTCTTAATGTTGAAGTAAAGAGAAATATGACAGTAGTGAGGATTACGATTGTTGTGATTCTCTGACACAAGGAGTTTGCATAGTGATTCTAAAGGCGAGAGCTATAAGTATCCTCAATTTAATCCACAGATTGATGGAGACAATCCAATATTTTAAGAAGAACTTGAAAGATTATAACGTGAAGGAACTAAGGTCATTAGCTTGTGTACTAATTGACTCATTTTATGATCTTACTAAAGAAAAGGAAAGTTTGAATCAATTCATTGATGAACTAGAATACGAAGAGAATCTTGATTACTAATGCAATCGGAATTAGAAGAAAAATGTCAGAGCTAGTAAATGAGCAAAAATAATTTCATTAAAAAGGGAGGGTTAGTAACATAGAGATGTGAAATTGGAGGTAGAACTAAAAGGGTCACAAGATGAGCTTGTCTCTATAATGAAAAGGAATTCTGAGCTTGAGAAAGATGTTACCCGTCTTAAAGAATTTGAACTTAAAATCCCTCAAGTGGAATGTGTCTTCACAAATCTTGGAGAAGCGAGGCGGCAGAGATCAAATTCTGGTGAAGGGATCGGGTATAAGAAAATTTATCCTCCCTACAACCCTCACAGTAAATATGGATCGAATCGATAACTGCGCGTACACCGCTGCGGAAGGAATGGTCACCTCGGGCTTGTGTCTCGTATTTTGCCTTAAAAAGAGTAGTGAATAACAAAGGAAAATCAGGAAACATCGGGGTACGGTACCAAAGTATCCAAACTCAAATTACTGGAATGGTCAAAATGAAATCTAATTCTTCCTACATCTACCGATGCTTGGGAACTCCAGCTCAAATGGGTTTCAAGTCTAATCGCCAATGTGTCCTTGCGGGGAAGAAGTGAGAGAAGGGGCGATCGAAAATGGTACATGGATGTGGTGCTCCAAAACACATATTAGGTGAAATTTGATAATTTTCTCTCACTCAAGAGCGTATCAAGGAGGATCCGTGTCCAGCACAGAATGGCAAAGAAAGGCACATTCTTGGTGTTGGAAAGATTGGAAAGACAATTGACCATCTTTATAAAAAATGTTTTCTATGTGAATGGGTTGAAATACGGCTTATTAAGTGTTCCACGGAAAATATGCGACGAGAGGAAATGAAGTCAAGTTTCTTTCGAGATCGGTGCACAGTGATAGACCTTCAATCGGGGAAGGTAATTCTAACACCGAGATGCAAAAGCATGGCATGTTCTTGATCTTGGCTTCGGCCAACGAAGATGGTCTCAAGCCTTAGCGAAGGTGGTGGATGATGAAGAAAGGCGCTTTCGTAGCACGAAGATTGGGAGCATGTAAGTTGCATTTCTCCTCAACAGAGATTAGTGTCCGGGGACTGGTTCGAGGACTTCAAGTGAAGTTTTCTCTTAAGAAGTCGGATATGTGATGCGTACTCGAGGGAAGCATACCGGATCATCGTTTCAAAAATAAGAAGGAAGTGAAACTCTAGGCCCCTGGAACTACTTCACATGGATTTGTGTGGACCCATCAAATTGCCAATCGTGGAGGAAAGAAACTCATTTTTGTGGTGGTTGATGATTATTCAAGAGTACACATGCGCAAATGTTTCTTCGCTCCAAGGATGAAACATTCCCTACCTTTGAAGCATTTGCAAATTAAATTCTGGGTGAAGAGCCCGAGGCGCAACATTGCGGGGATCGGGTCCGATCATGGGCCGAGTTTGAAAATGCAAAGTGAAGCCTTTTGTGTTGCTAAAGGAATCGATCCTGCACTTCTACTCCCGGGACTCCACAACGAGAATGGAGTGGTTGAAAGGAAGAGCAGAACTACAGATATTGCTAGAACATTACTTATAGATGGAGGTGTAGCAATGTCGTTTTAGCGAAAATTTATCAACTTGCTATGTAGTCAACAAGTGCATGTCGGCCTGCCCAGGAAAACTCCTATGAGTGAACAAAAGAAGCGATCTTTGAACTACACCGAGTTTTTTGGATGCAAGTGCTTTGTGTTGAGAGCGATGGCGAAGACGTCTAGGAAAATTCGATCCCAAAAGTGATGGGAATTTTTAAGGTTACTCTTGAATACTTAAAGCATCACCAGAGTCTATAATAAACGAACTCAGTGTGTTGAGGAAAGCATCCATGTCATTTTTGACGAAAATGGAAAGATGAAGAATGCTTTTGAAGAAATGAATGAGGATGAACTTGAAGAACTACGCGGAACACAAGCGATCAATCGGGTTATCGGAGAACATGAAGCGGCAAATAACTCCTTGCGAGGATGATTCTGGAATCATTCATGATGCGACAATAGATCACTCCGGCGAATATGACTTACGAGAAGGAAGATGCTGGCGAAGCGACCAGGAGAGGAGGGACCAGGTTCATATGCAGGGAGAATTAGATACGTAAGAGGATGGCGGAAACCTGAAAGTCCTCTCACCCTCTTGACAACTTGATGTCTTCTTTGGACTCGGGAATGCGGGCAGATCAGGCTCGAAACACATTTCCTTCATCGGCCTTCATATCACGAGATTGAGCATAAAAACATCAAGGAGGCTGCGAAGGATGTTGAATGAGTCAATGCAATGCGGGAGGAGAATTTGCATCAGTTTGAAAAGCTCGTCGCACTAGTTCCAAAACCATACGATAGACTGTCATTGGGACAGTGGGTCTCCTAGAATAAGTTGAATGAGCAAGGGATTAACGCCGAGAAATAAGGCACGGCTGGTGATTTAGGGATATAACCGGGGAGGAAGGAATTGACTATGATGAAACCTTTGCTCATTAGCAGGATGAACTATCCGCATTACTAATTGCATTCGCTTCTTTCATGGAGTTCAAGTTGTTTCAAATGGATGTGAAAAGTGCCTTCTTAAATGGGTACTTAAAAAGGAAGAAGTGTATGTAAGGCAACCTCCAGGGCTTTGAAGACATTGATAAACCTGCGCCCATGTGTACAATTTAGACTGAGCGTATGAATTGAAGCGATCACTGAAAGCTTGGTATGAAAAGATTATCCAAATTTCTTCTTGATAATGGGTTTAAGAGAGGAAGAATCGATAACACTCTCTTTCTCAAAACAAGAGGAAGAAATTTACTCATTGTTTAAGTGTATGTTGATGATATTATCTTTGGAGCTACACTTGATTCACTATGAGGAGTTTCCAAGCTCATGGGAAGTGAATTCGAGATGAGCATGATGGGAGAGCTCATGTTCTTCCTAGGCACCAAGTTAAGCAAGGCAGTAGGAACTTCAATTTGCGACGAGAAATACATCAGGTTTGCTCACAAGATTCCATATGGAACATCTTCATAGATTGACACTCCCGAAAACTAGGTACTTCCTCAAAAAGCTGGACAATGACTGGTCACATTAAATGAAACCATGTACGAGAGAGCATCATTGGTTCACTCCTTTGCTTGGCTGACCGACGGGCCGGACATTGTGTTTAGTGTGGGGATGTGTGCTCGTTTTCAAGCTTGTCCTAAGGAATCCCATTTGAAGGCTGACTAAGCGGATTCTTAGGTATCTTAAAAGGAACTTAGTGACTTAGTTCTCTTCCCCACCCATGTGGAGGTTCGATTGATCTTGTAGAATTTTCGGATGCGGCTATCTTTGGATACAGTTGTGAGAAAAAGCACTTCGGCATAGCTCATTTCTGGGGTCATCACTAGTCTCTTGGGGATCCAGGAAGCAAAACTCTGTCTCACTTGCTATCTAACTGCTTTGAAGGCAGATATGGCGTAGCCGTGTTGTGCTCAAGCTGTTGTGGATAAGACAACGGCTAGAGGATTTTGGAGTCTTAGGCGAGTGTGTGCCACGATGTGCGATAATACGGGGTGCCCGAATATAGCCAGAAATCCCGAGTGCAACATAAGAGAACCAAACACATTGACATCGAGGCATCATTTCTTACGGAATGATGTTGAGAAGGAAACATTCGTGTGGAGTTTGCGGAAACGAGAGGATCGGTGCGATATCTTCGCCAAGGCCTTGAGCAGGGGACCGGGTTTGAAAGAATAAGTTGAAGTTGGGATTAATCAAGATGAATCAATGATCTTTCACTCTACAGCCTTAATTCCCACTGTGGTTGCAGTATTACCTTGGTATCTAGGTTTAAGTTTGTAATGAGTGTGTCTAACTCGATCTCATACACTAACGGTATACACGCTTGATGGGTGTGAACAGACTTCGAGTTGGCAAGACGAGGGGACAATGTTCATCTAAGCGAAATCTCAAAGGGGGACCGGAGTCCTACCGGAGTTAGTGTCCTTACTTACAAATGAAATTATAGTATAGTATGTGAACTGGCAAAGGCTCTTTTCGTTTCAGCTCTCTTGTTTTCGGTACCGGTCACCTTTTTTAAGTCTAAGCGTCCTGTCAGTTAGACTTGCCTTCCATTCTCATTAAATCACCACAACCTTCTCTTCTCACAATTCCAAAGTTCCTCTTACCAAGAAAAGCACATCTATTCATTTCTCTCTGTTTCTCTCGTAACATACTGACCCTCACTCTTCCCAATCTTCCATTTTCCTCCCCGTTTTCTTAGAAAATGTCTCACTCCCCCTTCCTCCATTCAACGGGCGGACAACTGTGCGTCTTCATCCACAGTATCGGACGCCATGAGCTTGAAACCCCTCCTGGTTAGTTTGAAAACACCTTTCCGACAAATCCATCACTACCCCCTTCCTCTGCTCTAAATGAGCCTTAATATTGCCCTAAACGTAACCCCCGGACCAGTCGGGACCGTCGGAGGCCCCTGCCAGACAAAGCCTCGAAACCCACTTTTTGTCTACCACCCCCTTTCCCGGCTACTTTGTCTTCTCGAGCGATATCTTCTCGAGGAGTCTCGCACGAGACCACCTCTCTTTGATTAAGTCCCCATTTGTAGTGGAAAAACCTCTCCCAAGGGACCCAAGTCCGGAGTGGGTATCGCCTGCCTCGGCTACACCCTGCCAAAACCTTCCCGAATGTGCACACGAGACCAAGTTCCCCATGTTTCACTCACCTCCTCTCCTCCGACCATGGCTTCTCCTCCTAGATGGGATGGTTCCCCTGGGAGCTTGCACACTCCCGGTCACGATGTCCATAGAAATTAACGAGAGTGAAGATGGCTTGACCTCTCTCTTGGAAGGTTGAAAAAATCGCTACGAGTTCTCTCAGAAAGAGTCTATCGGGGGACCGGGTTCGTCCCTCCCATACTAGAGCCACCTCTAGGGAAGGATGCCGTAGATGCATTAAAAAAGAAAGTCACTCTAAAACGGCCAAAAGGAGAAAAATGAAGCGAAAAATGGTCATGGATACTGAGGACATAGTAGGATGTTGTGGTGGATCGGAAGAAGCGGAAGAAGAAGAGGTTCAAGCTTCCTTAGCCTAAGGATAAACCAAGAAGAAGAAGGCCACGAGCTTGTAAAAAAGAATATACCCCAGTGGTGCGCTAGGGCACCGCTCATACGAGAAAAGCGACCTCGGGGGCCTGGCTGCTGTGAGTACGGGGAATCGGTGGAGAATCTTCCTCCTCACTCTCAAGGCGGAGCACCTCGGACAAAGGGACTGGTGTCCTCCGAGTGCGACCTCGAGCGGAATTGACGCGCGAGGAAGGCAAGAAATGTGTGGAGCCCAAAAAGTGTTACGGGGTCGGGTGTTTGACCACGAAATGGTTGATCTAGATGGGATGGCCGAGTTGGTGGAGATGGTAAATTTTCAGGGGGTGGAGGCAACTGTTTTGTTCCCACTGTTCCTACCTTGCATGAAGAGTGAGGTTCATGGGTTCTATCATGAACTACGTTCGATAATGGGACAGGTTGCAAAGTAAAAGTGAAAGATGGGGTTATCTTTACGATCAATGAGCGAGATTCTCGGCACGATCTTCGTGTACACACTAAAGGATCGGAGTCGGTCGATGGCGAGTGTGCTCGGCGCGACTTTATTTCTCTCATTGCAAAGTTGGGAAATGTACTTTGAGGAACCGGGTATTCAAGAAACGGAGATGAAGGGGAATATCAGTGATATTTCGAGTTTATCAACAAAGATTCACTTCTCCTCGATCCGAAAAAGAGAAACGATTCTTACAGGAGTTGCGGTTTGTTTTTGATGGAGGCCTTGAGTACATTCCAGCATGTCAATGCGGCCGGCATAATGATTGAACACATACTGCAAAGTCATGCATGTCAAAAATGGTAAACATGGCCTTACAACGTATGGGTTCCTCTTGAACGGGGTCTTTGAATTTTTAATGTTGGCTGTGGTTTGGGGTTGGTTGAGTCTTAAAGAGCGAATCTTTTCCTCTTTCCACTCTAGAGGAGTGTGAGTGTGTTATGCGGCCCGGGGTGGAGCGAAGAGAGGCCGTCGTTGGTGTCTAAGGCGATTTCCTCTCAAGAGAAATCGGAATAGGAAATAGAGACTCAGCGTGCCTTGCTCAAAAGAGGCTAGAGATTGTGAGACTTCAAAAGCCCTTGAGGTTGAGGACACGACCTTGATTCTGCCCTACAAGAGGAAAATGCGGCACTTACCGGCACTTGGCACCGAGAATGCTGAAGTGTAGCGACTCACAGGGCATGAAGCGGAAGCGAGTCGCCAAGAGTACGAGTCAAAATCGACTAACAAATTTGCCGATTGCACATGAGAGCTTCATGGCGTATTTGAAGCTCTTACTTCGCTCTACAGACCCGATGCTTGTTCTTCTCTACCATGACCCCTTCTCTTAAAGCCATGTTGTTGTCTCACATTTATCATCTTTGTTTTGTTTTTGCCATCACAATGATTCGTGTTCTATGCTTTTAACATTTGTTTCTAGTGATGTTGCTTAATACGCACGACTTAATAATGTCAGATGTTGGATGTGTCCCTATTGTTCTTCTTGAATTACTTTGCTTACTTCCTATTCTTTGCTAGTGTTGCCCCGGTGGCCGTGAGTTAACATGTCTCTGCTCTCTTTGTCTTGGTTTTGCTGCGTTTCTTTTATGATGCCAAGGGGGAAGATTAGCTTCGGGTGGTGCGATGAGACAGGGGGAATGGAAGTGGAATAAGTGACGAGAATTTGAATATTTGTGAAGCTTGTTGTGTTGAAACTATGCGTGGTTGTCATCATCAAAAATTGTTAGATTACGGGTTTTGATGATGTCGTGAAATGCGAGACGAGTCCTTACGCCCCAATTTACTAATTTAAGCTGGGCGGGAAACTTTCTCCAAAACGGTAGCCAAAGTGCTTTTGGCAGGCGGTTGGTCAAGACGGCCGGTGATGCGGTGCAGCGTGCGGCGGGGAGCTGTGTACTTGTCAATGGAGGAGCTTTGTTTGGTTGTGTGTCCAAAAACCTAGTCCTTGGCATCTAGCAAGCTAACAACATGAGGACACCTGAAACACTTTCCATCACTTATTCGAAAATACATCGACACTTAGCATATTCCTCTCCAAAAAAGGCAAGCCATTATCTTCTCAAAAGCAGCCATTGTTCTCTCGAAAAAGTGCCCTTTGGTTCGTCATCTGGAAGGAAGGACGACGAAGTCTGGCTTCAGATTTGAAAATTCACTGTCTGAAATATAGGGAGTGTGTTGTAATAGATAGAAAGCTTTGTCATTTGTACAGTTTTGCTTTCTTACTTTCAAAAGAAGTTGTTTTCTTGTTTCGTCGACTAGAAGTTAGTTGGCGTTTCGGCTAAGTTATCATGTCAAGAGCAGTTTTATTTTAAATGGAGTAGATGACAGGTCATTGTTTAAAGTCTTGCAATAAGAGGTGTTACAAGTGGGAGGTGGAGGATTAATCTCTTAGTTATTGCAAGTCGCCAAATCTTGTTGCTTTTCCGAGATCTGTGCCAGAAAGAGTTTTGTCCCTACGAGGTAGGTCGTGATTTTTACACTCCATGAGCAAGGAGGTTTTCCTTTGTAAATGCTCGTGTATGCGTCTTTCTCTTGCTTCATTCACGTGTGTGTTTGTTTACATTTACTGTGTGACCTAGTAGAGGGACCGAGGGTCGGGAGTACGGTGGTCGACAGCCACATAACATCAAGTACTCCTCCCAATTAATTTAATTTGGGAATTCCTGGTCTGATGTCTTATCAACAACGAGAGCACGCCCGATGATCACTTCCTTAATATTAGAATTTCTAGCCTTTTCTCTCCTTGAGTTTTAAACAATATATCGAATAAGACATCAAAGAAGGCTCGATGACGATAGGGAAGCTGCTTTGCATTTCATAGAAATAGATTTTTACTTTTGTCAATACTTCCATTGAAGGGGAGATAAGCGAAAAGAAAAAGAAGATAATCTTAAAAAACAACGAGATGCAGCTTGAATGAGTCTTACTTCTCACAGTTGCTCCGGAGTCTACTTTGGTTTCATTTGTCTAATAAGGAAATCGAGTTATAGAATTAAGAATGGATCTTATTTGAGGGAGAAGATGAAGGGGAATATCTGGTTAGCAATGGTGGAAGCAAATAAGTGTTTGGAAACTTTATCATGTGCAAAGAAAATTTTCGTTAAAAAATAAACGTATGTTTGTAAGAGTTTAAAAGTGCAACAATTCATTAAACATGAAGGATATTAGTGCACTATATTAAAAAATAAGTATTGCACAGCTGTAACTCAAAGTAAAAGGATAATTTTAATTTTTTTCCGGAATAACATAATATCAATATCGAGACTCAATTAAAAGATAATTAAATTAAACTATTTTAAATATAAATAACTTGAGTTGTCAACAATTACTATTAGGGGGAAAATTTTTTATGAAAAAGGAAAAAACATAAAATGAAATCGTGACTATAAAAAAAAAGGAAGTTTGTAATCCTACCATCAAGGTTTTTAAAAAGCGTTTTCAAATTAATAGAAACATAATTTTGTGGAAGTTTTTTTTTAAAAAATTTACAGCTATAGTAGAGTTACGCCATAAGTAGAAATATAATATATAATATAAAGTAGGAAAAAAAATTAGTGATATCAAAAAGGAAAAAAGATGGAAACTTTTTTTCTTTTGAATTTACACTAAACAAAGATTATGCCACAAATAGAAAACCTAATATGATAAAACAAGGTGATAAAAGCCAATTAAAAATAATTATTGTGTAAAAATAGTAAATGGCGATTTTTTGTCTATTGTAAATCTTTTAATGGAGGTCAAAAATTTCAGTGCATTTATAAGGGTCTTCCCACTTTTAATATAATACTAGTTTATGCGTCGGCGATGCCAGCGTGTCACGCATATTGTAAAAAAATAAATTTATAAAAATAGCATAAATAATATTTAAAAGATGTGTTTGTATAACAATATAAGAATTTAGAATGAAAATTGAGAATTTCAAATATGATAATATCCATTATATTTTAAGAGTTTGATCCAGTCACAGTAGTTTTTTGCTTGATTTGTTTTAATACTTGTCTCAATAAACAAAACGTAATAGAAATGGCATTTGATTGAAAGGTAAAAATGTTCGCTTTTACATAGGCATAAATCTTTTGCATTATATGTATATATAAGTATTAATATTTTCTATATATTTCAAATATGAAAAAGTGGCCACATAATAATTAGTTAATATTAAAATTCTAAATACTAATTAGAAAAATAATTAAATAACTATTTTGTCAAGTATGAGCTCTATTTTTAAAAGGGTAAAAAGGTGAATTATATCTTGCTATGAGGCTTCATACTTCAAATATCTTATAATAACTTAATTTTAAACTTTTCATTGATTTAACTAAGAGAGTGAATAACAAGAATTTTCAATTAATTGAAACAACTTAAAGTATGTTATGTTTCTATATTTTTTATTATATAATTTTTAAAAAAGAAGAAAAAGAAGGAGGAATTCCTTGTATTAATACATAATAAAACAAGGTTATTTAATTTATTTTCATATCGAAATATTATGATGGATAGTGGTTTTTAAAATAATAGAATTGATATTATAAGTTAACGAAATTGCCAATCAAAGTCTTAAAAGTCGGGACTTTTAATATAGTTCAAATAGGAAAAGATTTAAGAAGCAAAGTTTTAGTCAATTTCAAATACTAAATATTAGAGTTTTTACTTTTTTTCACAAATTAGTATAGATTTATAATAGGTAAATAACATTAATTGAGAAAAATAATAAGTAATAATTTTATCTATTTTGTAGAATCTTTTAATGAAGGACAAAAAGTTCAATCAACATTTATAAGGACCTATCACATATATATACAAAGAATATTTTCATTAAGTAAAAATAGGAGTAAATATTATGCATATATTGAATGTTAGATTAGTTGATGAAATCTAAAGAAATTGCCAAAGATTATTCCAGAAAGATTGTATTTCATCTTCTCTTGACAGAATTATTTGAAAAAAGTAATAGTAGAATAGTGGTTGTTGCATTACGAGTTTATAGTGTTGTCTTTGAACCTGACATCAATCTCCTTGCTTCTTGACACAAAATTAGGATTAATATTAATGTATCTGTTTATGATTGATAGATCTTATATGTTGTAAATATTTTGTTTACTTTTCAATATATAATTGTGAGTATAGCATGAAATTTTATCACATACTGTAAAAATTAAGCTAATGTTCAAAACACGCACACATATATATAAAATATAATAAAAATATAGAGCTCGAAACATATATGTAAAAGTATAAATATAGAATATAATACAAAAAAATATATTACCTTTTCATCAACTAATGTTATAGTCATTCGTGCGCCTTCCTTTGTTCCCCTTTTATGCTCTTTTACTAATTCATCACCAATTACTAAGACTTATATTATCCAATGAGAATCATATCGCCTTAAATTATTAATTAGCACAATTTTATTCATGCAGTCCTTTTCAGATTCTATTGCAATATTATCTAAAATAAATTGTGCACAAGAGTTATCATTATAATAATTTATAATTTTATAAAAAAGTTATTTTATGAGATGAAGAGATTAATTTACCTAAATTGATAAAACTTATGAATGTATGAGTAGATAAAGAATACCGGTTATAAATAGCACAAAATCGAAATCACATAATATCAATATAAGACTTAATTAAATGAGATAACATAGTATCAATATTATACCCGACTAAAGGGAAACAATCACAGTTAGACTATTTTGAATACGAGCAAGCAGTGTATGCTTGATTTACTATTGTCTTTTTATAAATCCACAACATAAACAGAAATTATAACATGAAAAAAAGAAAAAATATTTTATTTTTTTACTTTACTTATAAAATTATGGAATTACATCTCAATTATGAATGTATGCATAAATGTTTATGAATTAAATTATGCAATTATAAATTTTTTTATTTATTTTGGTTTTTTTTGTTTTTTAAAAATTAAAAATATAAAAATATTAGGATATTACTATTAAAAAGAAAAAAATATTCGTGACTATGAAATAAAATTTTCTTCCATCAAAAAGGAAAAAAAGAAGAAGAAAACAATCCAAATAAAAAAAAAGGGGAAAAATTTTCGTGTATTTGTTATGAAATAATAAAAGAAAGAACAAAAAATATTGTAGAGAAAGAGAGAAGGAGAGAAGTTAGCATTTATAGCATTGAGATTAAAGGTGAATTCACAAATAAATGGAAAATACTTATGCTTTATAGGGAAAGATTAACCTAACGTAGATATTGGCTATGTCTGAATCTGCATTAAAAGCTTATGCGATTGCAGTAATCGATCGTAAGTTTATCAGGTTGCCGAAACATCGATGAATATCGCCCTAATATAATATATTTATAACACCCGCCTTGGATGTTCATTAATTGATAATGTCTTTCCGTTAAAATGCTACTTAGAAAAACTCAGGTGGAAAAAATTTTAGTGAATGAAAAAGAGTACATATATCTTGTAATACACATTGATAGTGCCTAAATTCATATTATAAAAAATACGATTAGTGACAAATGCTATAAAGAAAAAAAAAAGAAGTACAGCAGCGTATTAACTCCCGCAGTGAAGCGTCGTCAAAACCTTGAATTTTCGCATCCCGTCTTGTTGCATCATTTGCTCCAAAAGTTGAAGTTGGTAGAGATTTGGTGAATATCATCGGTAAGTATTGTCAACGAGCGAATACATTTGCTAGCGTTGATATCATTGTCTTTTGGAACTAATATGTGTAGAAAAGCTTTGGCGAAATGTCTTCAAATTACATCTCCTTTTATGAATGCTCTCTTTAGTTTTGTTATGCATGTAGCATTATCTTCATATAAAATTATGGGTACTTTGTCACATTTCAAATCACTTTTTCTCTAATAAGAGATGTATTATTGACCTTAGCGCACATTCTCGGCTTGCTTCATAGACAACGATTATCTCGGCATGATTTGATGAAGTGTCTATGAGAAATGCACTTTGTAGATCTTGAATGTGATACCTCACGTATAATCGTAGGCTAGTTTGAGATCGGCTTTGTGTGGAGTCGAGATAAATGCCGGCATTAGCATAACCATGTCTCGGAATTCGCCGATTGTTAGAATAATATAAATTTCCATATCGGTAGTCTCTTTTAGATACGCATTATGTTTGATCTGATGTCTCTAGTAGGGGAGAACTATATCTTGCTAAAAAATTAACGAGAAAGATATATCAAGTCTTGTATTGTTTGCAAAGATACATTAGTCATATTAATTTTCTTAAGATATGGTCTTGAGCCAAAGAATTTCTCAATTCTTTTCATCCTTCCAAGGATTTTCATATATAAAATCAGTCTATCTAGGCATGAAAATAACATTCATTATACGCATGCTCCAAGTTATTCATGTATTGCAGGACATATAGGTAACCTCAAAATAGTCATTTATGGGAGGGCCGCCTTATATAGCCAATGTGAAATTTGTGAAAAATCTTTATGCCAAAGAATTTATTTATACCAGTTTGGCATTATCTTGAATTGCATATTTTTATTTGGCGAATTATTTATCTGTAAATGCTTTTGATAGATTTGAATTGAATCGCTTTTCAATATTTATAATATTGAGTGCTGCAATATATCGAGGTATCTTCGGCGATCATTTTGATATCGGTTTGTGCGGCGTAACTTATTGAGATGCTTGCATTTTATTGTTTTGTTTTTCGAGTGCAAGACGCTGCGAGGTTTTATGAAGTGTCATGTCATGGTGCTTTCTTGCTTGATTGCACCAAATCATTATGGCCTGCCCAATCATTTCTTTCACTATAAACGGCTTTGAGGAGTTACATGTTTAGGCTGTTTGATGCATTACGAGCGGGCGTCTCGCCAGACACGTAAGCGAGGGCCGCTCATTGGGCATTTGCGGCGGAGTATAAATGGTCGGCAAATATATCGCGATTGATTTGCAATATTTTGCAAGTGAATTATCTCTTGAACTTTAAATTTACTTTTTTTTTTTCAGAGGATATAGATAATTCATCCCGCGTATTATTCAAATTTTTCGATTCTTCAATCAAACTACTCCCCGCAATGTTAGGAAAACTAACATTGGCTTCATTTGGGGACCCGTGCTGTGCGTTGTGGTGGAGCAATTGAATCATTTGGGGCCAACTGCTTCTCCTTATTTAGCTTTCAAGTGGGGGAGAGGACTTGGGATCGAGGAATTCCTATATAGCAAGTGACATAGTAAAAACTACATTAACATTAAGCGGTTTATATCGGATTTCATTCACCCCACGATTAGTACATTTAGAAATTTTTAGATGGAGATTATTTGGTTGCTGTCTTGGAAACCGTGTGATAGGGAAACCTTGTTGAGCGATGCGTTCGAAGTGTTCTTTACATGTTAAATAAGCTTATTTCATATCAAATTTTATTTGTGATTTTATTCTTATAACGATGGTTTATTATAATTGGAGGCGTATAATTTTCTTCAAGCCAACTTAGTATAGGCAAGCATTATGAGCATGTATTATAATTTGGAGCTGTATTTCTTAATTTAACAATTCGAGCAAACAACCTTACAAAAATCGGTGCGAAGTTGATATCAAGCGCGTGGCAATGCAGCCGAATAATCCCATTAAGAGGTATATAATAGCAAATGGTTGCATGGCAGTGAAGCAGGCGTATTCGCACTTTTATAAGTTTTAAAATTCGGAAATATAGTCAATCTTAGGCGATCGGAGATCGTTACATGCGAGAGCAATGACCTTGAGAATTAACTTGCAGATTTTTTTATTTCTTCAAATATAACCACGTGAATTCTCAATTATTTTGCGTAGCATTTGAGCAGGATGGCTGGCCAGATTATACGGTTTATAACTATTTTAAATGAAAGCATAGTTCTTTCGTATATGATTTTGTCGTAAATACTTAATATTTACATATGCTAGAAGCAAAAAGAAAACGTGGTTTGATGTATCTACATAATATTTATAATAAAACGATTGCTTAATAATATGAAAGATATTCGTCTTCCCGTAATTTATAGTGCCGATTTTTTTCGATATCTTTGAAAGCTTATAAGTTTCCTTTTGAAACTTACTAGTAACGCGTTGGAAATTTCTTAGGAAGCTGCGATTAATTTTGTGTCTTGCATATTGGCAATCATCTCCAACTTGTCATTAGTAGTTTACCAGCATGGTTTTGACTTAGAAGCAATTTTGAGCGTTGAAGAGTTATCTTCGTAGACGAACATAGTGCTTGTGGGCTCCAATTATATCTTGTCTTTGGGCGGATGGCCAATCTTGAGGTGGTCATACGCTCTTCCCCCAAGCTGACCAACGCAAGTGGATCATGTGTGAGATATTGATTTTAGAAATTTCATTCGATAGATAGCGAATATAAATGGCCTTGCTTCGCGTCTTGGATTTAATCTTTATTTTCGAAACTTTTAATGGTGTTTAAAGACCAATTACGTCCAATATAATTTATTGTCAGCCGTGAAGGCTTAGTTAACTGCCACAGAAGCTTTGAAGGCGATAAAATGAAGTTTAAATGAGTTAAGCCGTATTAAAAAGAAAGAGAAAAATATCTGGCCCAAGCGCCCCAATTTTGAGGCAAGGTAGAGTGTTAGAGCAACGAAATATCACCAAATGAATATCATTCACATTGATTTAGGTAATACATCTTTCGAAAAAAGAAATTTAATTTTGCTATCGGAATCTTTCAAAGTGAAGTGCCAAGGCGGGAGATTTGTGTTGATATATTACCAAATAAATAAAGAAAAAATAAAGATTGTAGAGAAGAGAGAAAAGGAAGTTCTTGGCTAGCGATGGGATTGAATGGATGAATTCTGATAGATGAGAAACCTCTATAAAAGATTAAACAGCAGATATTGGCTATGTCTAATCTAGCATTAAGAGAGCTTCATACGATTGGAAGGCTAATCGATCTTAAGTTTATCCCAGGTTCTTGAGCATCGATGAATATCCGTAATATAATATATTTATAATATTATTATTATTATCTATTATTATATTATAATATTTTATTATTGTAAGTTTTTAAAAAAATAAAAAATTAAAAAAACTCAAAATTCATAAAAAAAAAAAAACCCCAAAAACAAAAAACAAACAATATAAAAAATATAAAAAAACTAAAAAAAATAAAAATATTTTTAATTTTTTATTTTGATTTACCACAAATAGAGTTATGTCATTGAAAACCCTATTATGATAAAATAAAGTGATAAAAATAATTAAAAATAATAATTATGTAACAATAGTAAATGACAATTTTATTTATTGCGATGTCTTTTAATTAAGAGCAAAGAGTTCAACTAATATTTTTAAAGACCTTCACACTTCTAATATAATTTAGATAGATAGATTAACTCATAACCATTCCTTACATACGAGGCTTCAAAACACAAGAATTATCAGAGAAGGAAAAATAAAATAAAATAGAATTGCTTGTGAATCATAATAAGAGAGTGGGAGCCACTCCATTTAATTATGGATTCAATAAAATTCAATGATTTTAACTCCAAATTTTATATTTATATTAATATAATCATTTTATAATCATTTGATATGTATATATATTATATATTCAGAATCTAATAAACGAAAAAAAAAGATTATGATCCATAACTCATTAATTAAACATCCTGGCTTCGCCTTGGTGGCCCTAGCGAGCTAGAAAATCTTGTTCTTCAATATTATTCCTCCGATTTGCGTACGTAATTCACTGCCAATATTGTTTCCTTCTTCCAAATCTTGGTTCTCTTTGAAAGCCTAACAAAAATGTTAACATAATGAATACTCTACTATATATAGTTAGGTATTTCATCTTTAGTCAATATAAAAAAATTATATGTTAGACAACTAGCTCATAAATTACTTAAGGAGGTTACTGCTGAAGATATATTGGTAAAATAAGCTTGAAAGAAATCCTTGTTCTCCTTCATAAGCTCTCTCCACACTGCAAGCATTAAGCATACATGGTCTCCGATCAAAATCCAAAGTATATATTGTTCTATTTCAACAAGAAATTAAGAATCAAATAAAACATTTAATTTATATTCATTTACTTATAATCAAAAATAAAGTTTTCTTCTAGTAAAAAAAATGAATCTTAAGTCTAGCTTAAATAAAAAAAATTTATGCACGTTTATTTGCATGAGCAAGATGGAAGATTAATTAATTAATTAATGACCTGTTAGTGTTACGAGGGGACGAATTCTGGCATGTATAGCTAATGTCTTAACGCATTCATCTCTATCCATCCCAAGCACCAAACACCTTTCTATCATATTTTGTACCTGCCATAATGTAACATTATTATTAAACAAAAAAAATTTCTTTTAAAAGAGTATGCACGTGGAAAAAATATAAATTTAAAAATTAGAATTTATTAAACTGAAATTCTCCATCCGTCTTTAAGAACAAAACGAAAAGAGAGAGCATGAGAAAGGTATATACCATTCTAATGTAAGTACGAGGGTGGCAACACAAACAGGGAAAAGGGTACTCCTGGTTTTGATACATTTTTAGTAAATCTTTTTTGAATTAAGGAAATGGACAAAACAAATCAGTAGAATAATTTAAGCCAAAGAAGAAGAGGAGGAAAATGGAGAGAGAAAATAATAATAATAATAATAAT